>WNGS01166226.1:560554-579459 GCA_020271785.1 Procambarus virginalis | reverse complement strand
TTCAGCCAAGATAAAATTGCACCGGTGTTCTTACGGCCCTCAAACCGGTTAAGATGGAATAATAATCTTTATATACACATTGTTCGTAAGATCATTAAAAGATTATACTGTTCTTGACGGCGTATACATTTTTTGTATCATAAAATATCCTGTTAACTAGATGCTATTCAGAAGGATCAGGCAAATAAAAATATATAATTTCGAGTCGAATCATATGGTATCGCGAGATTTTGGGGGAGGTGACGTTGTCATAGTGTCCCTTGACGCCCTTTTTCTTGGGCGGGTTGAGGGCTGGCGTCCATGTTTGAGCACGTACCCATCAGCATTACTGCGAAAATTGATTGAAGCAAGCTCCAAACGTCTGACCTCCCACCTCGAACAGACAGGCAGACAGAGAGACAAAACATGTTCCATATATATATATATATATATATTATATATATATATATATATATATATATATATATAACATATATATATATATTTATATATATATATATATATATATATATATAATATATATATATATACCTTCCAACCACTTGGGATGGACGGTAGAGTGACGATTTCGCTTCGTGCAGGTCGGCGTTCAATCCCCCCGACTGTCCTTGTAGTTGGGCACCATTCCTTCCCCACCGTCCCATCCCAACTCATTATCTTGACCCCTTCCCAGTGCTTATATAGTCTGGTGGCTGGCGCTTTCTCCTTATAGATACATAACATTGGCTGAACCTTGCATACTACTACTGCTACTACTGCCTCGCAGTGGACCGAAAATAAATGAAACAGTGACCCAACGTTTCGCTCAGTCCTTGACCTTTAACAAGTGACCAAGTAACGAAGGGAGAGAAACGTCAGCACCTCATTTCTATTCGTACTTGTGTGCTGGTTTAATTTTTTTCCTAAGCTGGTGAGTATAGGAACAGGGAACTTCTGACTCCTGTTAGCAGCACGAGACGTTTTCCCTTCCTTCATCTTATTGTAAGTCTTACCCCTAATAGTTTCTCCTGGAACGCCTGGAACTCTTTCTCCTGGAACACAACCTGCCAATCGATTCCGGGTTCAGTCCCTGAGCCCATTATGTGCCTCTGTAACCTTTTCCACTACCGCCCACAAGATGGGTATGGGGTGCATAATAAATGAACTAAACTAAAAAAAAAAAACTTCCAGGTACCCACTTATTGCTGGGAGAATAAAGGAAAACAGTTTAAGACTAGTGCAACCCTCCCCCCGGATAAGACTCGAACCCTGGCGAAATTACTCGCGAGGCGTGGGACGAGTATGCTACCTTTGCGCCACCAAGGCCTGTTAGTTGTTTCAGACACGCTATTCTGATTTATTCTCTGCATAGTGGATGGATTTATTTGAAATTTATTTATGTATTTATACATCAGGTAACTAATGCGTTCCATTATCACAGATTTTGGTGACTAAATGGAGTATTGTCACAAACCTGTCGCAGACATGTTTGTAGTGTGTGTGTGTGTGTGTGTGTGTGGTGTGTGTGTGTGTGTGTGTGTGTGTGTGTGTGTGTGTGTGTTTGTGTGTGTGTGTGTGTTTGTGTGTGTGTGTGTGTGTGTGTGTGTGTGTGTGTGTGTGTGTGTGAGAAAGACACGTGTCATCACCAGGGTCATTGTTTATCAACACAATACACGTGGGATCGGTGTGGGGTGTTTCAAGCGTAGGTTAGACATATATATCAATGAGCTTGGGTGGATATAAATATACGCGCAACCCGTCCTCTCACTGTGTACGTAATGGACCCGATCGTGCAGATTACAAAGTACCATGAAAAGTAGCGGCTCACAAGTATGCACATTTTTCTATGCATCGATTGGGGTCAGGTTAGGTGGGTTATCTTGAGATGATTTCGGGGCTTAGCGTTCCCGCGGCCCGGTTCTCGACCAGGCCTCCTTTTTTGTTGCACATCTCCAAGGAAGCAGCCCGGATCAGCTGTCTAACTCCCAGGTACCTATCTTCTGCTAGGTGAACAGATGCGTCAGGGTGAAAGAAACTCTACCCATTTGTTTCCGCCTCCACCGGGGGATCGAATCCGGGACCTCAGGACTACGAATCCGAAGCGCTGTCCACTCAGCTGTCAGCTCCCTTGGGTGGGTGGCATAGGTTTGTGCGTTTCTAGTTAGTTAGGACTTTGTATTAAGTCCATAAGTCCATAAAGACGTTGTGGTAAATCAAGAGAACGGCCTGAAATAGGAGCCGCCTTGTATGGGTCAATAGACCTTCTTTCACACTCATGTTCTTAAAATATCTGAAAGACCGATTCATCAAATTGGAGGACATTATAATGAACACGTCCGAGAACATTGTAATGAACACGTCGGTGAACATTGTAATGAACACGTCCGAGAACATTGTAATGAACACGTCGGTGAACATTGTAATGAACACGTCACCTTGTCTTGTCTTAGTCGTAGAGACAGAGGCATAATCCCCCAATGCATCAAATTATCTGAGCCTCATTATGAACAGGTTTTCATTGTCATGAATCCTGTTGTTCGGCTCATGGCGTCATTTGCATAGCTACCGACCATATGTTTAGTGAAGGGTAGATCAAAGTCCTTAGAAAACCATACTACTACAGTATAAATATAAATATTGTTGCACCGTGCATTCGTGCAGCATTGATCGTGCAGTGTAAACTCTTGGCCATCAGCATATGCTTTTGATGGGCGAATGAATGAGTTACTTAAACAGTTTCCTATCAACAAGCGTCGTAGCAGCAGCGGTGCCTCCACCCTCCTGCCCTCATATTTCTCTCATGAATCACTTCCCTGATAATGAGGTGCCATGGCTAAACTTAGTTGGATTTTTTTTTCTTCACAATCTTCCCCCCCTTCTTATAAGACGAGGTGAATATATTGCGATATATTTCACAGGCCTTAGTAACTTGGGCTGTCTGGTTTGAGCCGGCCGAAAGCAGTATATTTTCCCGCGCGCGCCGGTAGGCAACCAATCACAGTGTGGGAAGTTTATGACGTCGTGGATGATTGATGGTGACGTCACGAGAAGCGGTAGGATACCAATCATAGTGTAGGAAGCTTATGACGTCATGGCTGATGGATAATGACGCCACATCACTCCACGGAGAGAGAGATTAGTGCCCCCTATAACCTTGATTACCAACAAGTTCAAAAGAAAAAAAGGAAAAAGTTAGATTTTTANTAAAACAGCGTTGATAAGATTGCTCGGACACTCTCTTCTTGAAACTGAATCAGTGATATTAAAGTTTCATTCACGCACAAGAGTCTTGCTCCTCGAGGACAATAAAATGTATAACTCCCAACCACTTGGGCTGGACGGTAGAGCAAAGGTCTCGCTTCTGGTAGCTCGGCGTTCAATCCCCCGACCGTCCAAATGGTTGGGCACCATTCCTTCCCTCCGTTCTATACTAAAACCTTATCCACATACCTTCCAAGTCCTATTTAGTCGTAACGGTTTAATATGCTTTCACCCGATAATTACCTTACCAAACTTATAAAATGTAACAAATATCACATTTGAAAATATGTTTTCATATGTTATATAAAAAAAGTCTTTTCTGTAATATTCGTAGACGAAATTACGAGTCTAATACTACTGATAACAGCCAGACAAATTGCAAAGAGTTTTACAGTATCAAAAAGCACTAAAGAGATACATATATGTTTATAAACTCTCAAGTACACAACGTCTATTTCTCAAGCAGACGAGAGCTTGGTCTATAAGATCTCAAGTACTGGTGAACAACTTTTCAACCCACTGCATATTAAAAGAAGAAAAGGGTTTTGTCCTGTAAACCTGGGGAACTACTCAGAATGGTCGGTAGAGCGGCAGTCATACTCCATACAGAATCTGGGTTTGACGTTCGATCTCCTGTGGTCATATTATATTTGTCATATTTGGCATAAGCTAATTTGTCATATACCAGGTCCCTGTTCTTAAATGGCAGCTCTATGGCCATCATATCACAATGCCTTGTTATTATATTCAGGCTCAGTATTTTCATATTCCAGATCATTATCCTCATACCATAGTTCCATGGCCTCATATCCCAGTGCCTAGTCCAAATAACCCAAGTACAAATATAATCTTACCTTAATAATGACTCAAAAAGTCCTTATTACTTTAAATAAACCCGATAAAAATACTTATACTGACAAAGACTGGCACAGCATATGTTAGAACTTGTATATATATATATATATATATATATATATATATATATATATATATATATATATATATATATATATATATATATATATATATATATATATATATATATATATATATATATATATATATACAAATATAATTGCACCAGTCTATAAATAAGGAAGTAATTATAAGACCTAAAATGCACTAATTATAGGGCAATTACTTCATGTAATTATCGACCAACTTGCATAACTTCAATAGTTAGTAAACGCATGTAAGCGATCATTTGAGATAATATATTACAACATTTAGAGGGGTAATTAGCTAATTAAAAATCCCCAAAACACAGTTCCTGCAGAAATCGCTCACGTTTACTCAATCTTTTTAATTTCATTCAAAAAAACTTATAATAAGCATGAAAAATGAATTGAGCAGGCGAATTATTCCGTGAAACTTGTAAAGCATTTGGTAACGTTTCCAGCAAAGACATGTTGGGCAAGATGTAGGATCAACGCTAAATCAGCATAGGATCAACGTTAAATCGAAGTAGAATCGATCAACCTTGAACGAATACTAAATAAACTTAGAATCAACATAAAATCAACATAAAATCAACATAAGATCAACGTAAAATCAAAGAAGGATCAACACTAAATCAACGAATGATCAACATTAGGTAGTTCAACGTCAAAATTAACGTAAGATCAACATTAGATTTCCCGTATTATCAACACTAAATGACGCTGATTTAATTTTACACCAACGTTGTTTTAGAGGAAGATGTTGTGTTGTCCCTAAATTGTAATACGACACAAGCAAAGTACAACAGGGTTACTCTAAAGGAACCAATGGAGTACCACTGGGATGGGACGCGTGGAGTACCACATAGCAATCTTGGGATCCCTGGAGTACCACAAGGTTGCGTTTTTGGGGCCAATGGAATACCAAAAGTTCAGTCTTGAGTCGCAAGATTTTTCTTTATTTACATAAATAACCTATGCGGTGTGCTGTACTGTAAGTACAAATTATCCCAGATATCCTTAATATATCTCAAGTCCAAACCTTGATGAATGGAGCTGAGGAAATACCTGTAAGTGGGTGATAGTGCTATGCTACGTCAATAGCGAACTGAAACAAGAATAATGAGAAACAGGAATGAGAACATTATCCATATTCTTGACAGCTCGTCAGTTTGTCACAGTCTGGAACAATAGCACTCAGTTCTGGTCACTATATAATGTTCAGCGGCGAGGAACGACTTCCATTCAACGAAGTATATCACTTGCTGGGAAAGGGAAGGAGGGAGGGAGGGAGAATCGGAGAGATGAAGGGAATGGGAAGGGAAGGCTGGAAAGAGGAGAGTAATGGAGGAGGAGAAAGCAAGTATTTCAAATGAAAAACGCAGAATTAATTTGTAGCAGACGAAGTTCTGGTTAGTAAAGGATGTATGAGCAAATATTGTGTTACTCAAGATACACACACACACAAGCCGCAGTCGTGTATGAATTGGTGAATGAGGACAAGGCAGAGGGTACCTCCGAGAGAGAGAGAGAGAGAGAGAGAGAGAGAGAGAGAGAGAGAGAGAGAGAGAGAGAGAGAGAGAGAGAGAGAGAGAGAGAGAGAGAGAGAGAGAGAGAGACGTAGAGAAGCGAGAAAAATACCCCTAGTTGCTGGCGAGAGAAGTCAGGACTAAAGAAGATTTTTAACAAATTTCCATTACATTCTTCACACGTCAAGAGCTTTCCTAGGAAAGACACGTTCTTCTTGAGAATTGAGACGTCTCACGCGAGCCTCGCGAAGCCAGCCCAGCTTGATTTTTAATTTGATTACACCACGCATTTCTTTATCTCTGTAATCATTACGTGGAAACCTACACTTGAATGGTTTATTTCTTAATAACACACTCGCAAATACATATTTAGATACGTATGTGAATTAACCCAAATGTGGATACATGGAAATATGTGAGAGAAATCTTGAAAAAAACACATATTTCCTGTGGCTAAGGAAGATACAAAAATGATGCTATTTACAACGTTGCTTGATGAGGTTCGCAAGACGCCTTCATTAGTGCTACCACTGTATCAACATTTTTCCTGATTATGGAATAGACCAGGACTCATTTTTTTTATGTGAAGACTGCTGTTGTTGCTGTTGTTGTTGATACAAGACACTGTATTATTTTGTTATTTCTTAGTGCCTTATTTCTTTTGTTCTATGGGTTCTTTTTTCTCCTATTCAGTTTCCTCTTTGACTCCTTATCATATGAATATTTGATCATTAAATATTTTTTAATATTTAGTTGTAGTCACCTTTTTCTGTATGGCCTGAGTCCAAGCACTTGGGCCATCGCTTCTCAGCTGTTAACGAATGTTTTTTTCCGTTAGCTTCTTGAGTTTGGTCGTTTTTATCCTTTATCCACCTACCATCACACCCTACGCAATCATCACACACCCTTCCCACATCTTTAATATACCTCACTCCCACATTCTCATCACTCATATCAATTATCCACCCGCACCACCCACTGCTGTAAGTGGGTGATGAGAAAGCTTGGCCCTTTTTCCCCTCTGATAATTCCCTCCCTCCCACCCAACCCACACCTACCAAAAACCCACCCTCACCACCCACATCAACCATCCACCACATCAACACCACTCCACATCCAAACCTATGAAAAAAGTGCCTGAGGTTGGGCACTGTCCACAGCAACCAATGAATAAATCAAGGTCCTGAGAGGTCTCCATATTGACGGTGAAGTGTGAGTGTGTTTCCTAAAAACAGCACCTGGTGATGGAGTGCTCGCACGCGCATACACTCAATATTATTCGATATATAATAAACGCACTCAAAACGAGAATGAACTCCTGGACAAAGAAGCTAAAAATAAACTACTTTTACTTTGGATTAATATATAATCAGGAAATGATAAATGCCACCGAATATTCTAGTTATCATGATCATGGTAACCAGTGTATGACCAGCTGATAGAATTCATTGTTCCATTCATCAGAGTCCAGAACTAAAATATTGCAAGATAAATGGCTATAATATTTTACAAAGATAATAAATATTAATCATTAATGACGAATGGCCTGGGAAATAACGAGATGAAATATATTAAGTATCGCTTCACACACAAAACAGTAAAAACGATCACTTGGACTATAAAAAACTCATTGCAACCATTTTTAAAAGCGAAAAAAAATCAGGAGTGCAATTGGGAAAATATATATGTATAATATCAACAGTATACCATCTAGTTTCTCGGTCAAAGTGCATTAGTAGGGTTTGGAACATCATTTTTTTCGTTTTACCATCCAGTGATTGGGTTGAGATGTGTTTGTTACAGAATTCTCTGCCAAGCCATCTACACCGTCTCATTTATTTTGCTAGCCAATCACCGACGCCATTTCCAGTCCGACGTCATGTAGTCCAGTCGTCAGTACGAGAGGCGCTGTGTTGGGATGCGAAAGGCGCTATATTGGGATGTGAGAAGCGCCCTGTAAACACCCCGTCCATTCGAGCCTAACAACCGTTACTGAACGAATGTACTAATTTGCACGAATCTAATCTAACCGAGTACACCCGCGAATAGAAAACGGAACATCACGTAAATTTTTGTGAATTGCGATGATTTTTAGCACACGCACTGTTCGACAGGACAGGATATTGTGAAGGTGAGAGACATATCAGATTTTTAGTACTGCCCGTAAAGGATTTTAAGGGCACATCAAGAACAGGCACTACCTAATAATTTCGGTATTCTGTTTACTCATTATATATGTAAAATTATATAAAATTGTGAAATAAAATTTTAAGTTTGAAAACCAGAGAGGCACGAATGGCACTAAAAGTTAAGGCCCACTTTGTTACAGGATGAAATATGTCATCTTGTCTATGAATGTAACAAAAATAAAAATATTGCTATTCTTGTGTATCAAATGTGTGAGGAACCAATACGAATTGTCAGGACGGAGAGCTGGAATAAAATTCTCGACTCGCAAGGGTAAGTAACTGACAGGTGCGAGGTAGTTTATGTAATTTTGGCATGAGAAATGTTGCAGAGAATTGATCACATAGTGGGGGGAAGGGGGGCACCTGACGCTTTGAAAACAATGGCTGACAAATGGAACAAGGAAATGTTTCGGGCCAGCCAATTTGAAACGTTACCTGGTGGCAATGGGAATGAGTTTATTTACAAAGGATCCTAATAATATGGGAAAGATATGAGGAAGTATTAGTTTAGCAACAGGGGTGGTAGACTAGTGGAATAAGTAACCGGAAAGCATCCTAGAAGCAAATTATTTTTTTTTACAAATTTTCTTGATATATACATGGAGGAGACTGGTTGAATCCAGATGGGCATTGACATGAATGCTTCAATAGGGCAGCGAAAGTAATTCCTGCTTCATATTATATATATATATATATATATATATATATATATATATATATATATATATATATATATATATATATATATATATATATATATAGTGCCCCCTAGCAACACCTCATGCGCTTGCAGTCATAGAAAGATGCTCTGTGAGGGTATAAATGGCCAACGGTAAACGACAGTAGAGTACCAGAGAAATATTTGAGGTCCTGCGGAACCATGTTCTTTTACTCCTGATTTAAGTGAAGGAGACCAAGAAGGGGCAGCTCAGTCGACAGAAGAACGTGAGTTGAATAAAAGCGGAATCTGCAGTGACAGTAAAACCTGGAAGAGGAATACTATTTCACCTGAGGCTGCGGGGACAGAAGCTTCGCTGATGTTTAAAGCTTCACTACAGTGAAGAGTCACTGGATCAGGGACCTACAGTGTCCTCGGGAGGGTCGCATCAATAGCGGTGACCGTGGTAACCTTTAAGTGTAGGTGAATTAAAGGTTCTCACTGAGGACGGGCATGCAAACCATACAAGGCAATGTAAAAAGTCTACGGGAACGCGTTGCCACGTTTAACTATCTTTTAACATTTTTATTTAATTATTTTTATTAAATTATCAGGTTAGGCTGGTAGTGTGAATCACATGCTCAGAAACGAGGACTGCCGTGATTTCCAAGTATTTACATTGAATGAGTAGACTAGAAATCCAGGGATTTTCACTGGATTTTCACTGAGTTATTTCAAGAAACTCTTGGTGGGTCTTCAAGACTCACAGTGATCAGTGAGTTTAGTTTAGTTCATATATTATGTACCTCATACCATTCCTGTGAGCGGTAGTGAAAAAATGTTACAACGTCGTAAAATTGGGCTCAGGAGCTGAACCTCAAAATTCGTTTAGTTAAGAAAGTTAGTCTTGTTAATCTAACTACATAGCTTAATGTATATATATCGACAATGATTCGAGAACGACCACAAATATGGTCTCTAAAGCATTTGTTCTCAACTCTTTACGGTCATTACCCCTTTTTCATATATACTTTTTCATAGTTATCAATTAATAACGATGCCGAAATAAAACCTAAATAGGCAAATTAAATATTATATTACTTTCTTCTCTCCCAAATATTTCGCATTATTTAATCTGAGGGAAACCAGTGAAATCTATTTTGAGACTTGCGAACGGACATATTATAGGCATATTATGCCCATAATATGACTTGCATACTATGACGGACATATTATGACTGACGCAAACAGCTCGCAAGGATGAGAAGGAGGAGGAAGAGGGGTGGGGTAGATGAGGTAATAGAGGGGGGAGGGGCAGAAATAGAGGAGAATGGTAGGATAAAATAGATAAATAGAGAGAGAATAAGGTATGAAAGGCCATTGAAGACGTGAATATCTTTTGGTAAAAGATGTAAAGACGTGAAAAATGCATTTCTTGCTTTTCTTTCTCTCTCGCTCTCTCTCTCTCTCTCTCTCTCTCTCTCTCTCTCTCTCTCTCTCTCTCTCTCTCTCTCTCTCTCTCTCTCTCTCTCTCTCGCTCTCTTTCACGCTACCTATTTCCCTATATTTTTCTGTGCCTCCCCTCCCCTCCCCATCCCTATCCAGTACGTCTCGCTAAGGGCACGATCCTCCCCATAATTGGGTTGGGGCTGGGATCAGGACAGGCGAGGTCAACACAGGTCGCTTAACCAACTGCGGTTTAGTGAGGTATATAGCCTCGTTAAGCTCGTTAGCGTGTTGTCAAGGTTAGGCTAGATATACGATATGGGTCAACGTCAACTGCTGGAAATATTCAACTGCGGGTTAGGACAATTGTTAGTAAGGTCATTTGCTAGTAAGATCAGCTGATGGAAAGGTCAGCTGCTGGTAAGGTCTACTTCTACTAAGATTTACTGGTGGTATAGTCAAGTGATGGTAAGGTCAACTTATGGGAAGGCCAATAGTTTGAGAATTTTGCTTCCTTGTTTGAATGATCGTTAAGTCAGGCAAACAAGATTAAGGAAAACATGAATCGTTAAGCTATAAAGCCAAAGCACGTTTAGATTATTTCAAAAGTAGGTTCAGAACTCCTATCTATTTAAGGAGATTTTGGGTCGTTAAGTCTGTCAAACAGAGTGGTCTCGGGTTGTTACGTGTGTGTCAAACAAGAAGGTCCGCGGATGCTCTCGAACGCAGGTTCGAATCCTCGTCACGGCCCTTGTAGATTTGTTCAAGAAGGTACCGGGTTCGCCCCTGCACACCCAGCAGTAATTGGGTAACTGGTTAACTGATTGGTGGATCGTGTTCCAGGGGGAAAACTCATTGACAAGGCTAATCATGAGCTATGGAATGGGAAAAATGGGGAAAGAAAGCGCTCAGCTTGCTAGCTGAAGTCGGAAGTTTCCGACTTCTGAAGTGGAAGTTTACCCACTTGTGTAAAGAATCTAGTAAACGACATGTCAGAGATCATTAAAAGATGACCATGAAGGCACTATGCGTTAGTCAAAACAAACAAAAAATGGCCATCTCCACCAAATAGCACTAAGGTTCGTAAGGCCAATGAATCAGTTATTTTATGAAGTTTATTTAATAACACGAAAGGCAAATAAAGAGAAAAACAGATATTCGGCGGGTCATGCACACAAGTCTGCATACGAAAAGACATTGGGAGACAGAACTTAGGAAAGTGTATGAGTAACATCATGATCAGCTATGTAATACAAAAATCTTTAGATGCTGAAAAAATTGATACATCACTATAGGAAAAAATGAAGAGCATAAAGTCATTCCATGACTTAACGTTGTCTTGAAGGAAAGAGGAATGGCAGAGAGGAGGATGAAAGAGACCAAGACATGGAAAATTGGATTACCACTAATTCAGTAAGGAGCGAATATCTAAGACGCTTTCTAATCACTCAACAAGCATGATATCAAAGATCAACAATGGATTTGATTTGGTGTTGAGCTTTGCTCCTATCAATCGGGTATAGGATGATTAAGGCTGCAATGATACCTCACTAGCCAACCAGCTTTAATTCTGAAAATAGGACAGAACTTAAGTGAACTTTGCAGGCAATGAGTCACAATAACGTGGCTGAAGTATGTTGACTAGTCCACACACTAGAAAATGAAGATACGACGACGTTTCGGTCCGTTCTGGACCATTCTCAAATCGATTGTGACTTGAGAATGGCATGACTTGAGAATGGATTGTGATATTCTCACAGTCAACTTGAGAATGGTCCCTGACGGACCGAAACGTCGTCGTCCCTTCATTTTCTAGTGTGTGGATTGGTTAAGTGAACTCTCTCACTCTATATACTCCGATAAATGGGGTAAACCTTCTTGGTGTACAAATCCCCCTGTTACCAACAACCGAGAATATAGATATTTGAATATAGTTCTGATGCCTCGACATTTCTTTTCCGTGTGGATAGCTACGATGGGCCTTTTACCAGATAGCTGGGCAAGCTTCTCGGCCTTTTGGCTAAGATTAGCCAAAACGATAACGTGCCGTGGGCAAGTTTGCTAATCAACAGAGGCAAGTGAATGTACACATCTTCAAAGAGCTAACGATGTTTTCTCCTCAAATCCTCCATAATATGTATCGAGGTGTGTAGTTTTTCTGCTTTTCTTTTAGAATGTTACAAATTGACACGTAGGTATTGGGAGCTCAGGGGGCAAGGGCCAAGGGCCTGTATCTTACACCTTTCTTGTCAAGTGAGTAATAAGAAAGTCTACCGAAAGAAGAATAGTTCACATACAAGAGCTGCATCTGTTGTATGCTATGAAAGCAGGTAACGACGCTCTCAGCTTTGCCAGAGTGTCCGTTACTCCCGAGCCATTTAGATTATCCTTTGATTGGTCCAAAAAATGCTTGGAATCGAGTCATTAAAGAACGTTTCAGCAATTACCACTATGTCAATTGTGTTATGTATTATGCAGCTTTCACAGTGGGCATAATGTCCAAGAGTAACGTTAGATCAACGTTGAGATAAAGGTTATCAAAGTTGGATTAACGTTGGTAATCAGCGTTGTTAGAATGTTACTTTTGAATATTGTTCCTACTGGATATGTGTGAGATCTCTAATTTTAGTTCAGAACTTTGCCATGTCATCAGAGACAATAAAGAGGCTGGCAGTCTATCATCTACTGTTTGACATATATATATATATATATATATATATATATATATATATATATATATATATATATATATATATATATATATGTATAATTTAGTGTTTGAGGATTTGTATAAGTGTTAACGAAAAGTGACTTGACCGACATTTTTTCTGAAACATTATTCGAGATTGCAAACGAGGAGACACAATAACGTGGCTGAAATGTGTTTCGACACAATCGACTTAAGAATGGTCCAGGACGGACCGAAACGTCGTCGTCCCTTTACTTTCTAGTGTGTGGTTTGGTCACCATTATTCCAGATTCTTTTCCAGGGATATTTTTTACTGGAAAATGTGATATATTTATATATGACTTACGAAAACTAAGTGAATACCGTTCCATCAGGAAACGTGATTACTAATGACTTACAATGAACGGGTTTGTACCGTTAAAACCTATGATTAATTACAATGACCTACATTGAACAGGTCTGCAGCGACGAAACAGCAAGAGTACCTTCATCTGGTTTACAATGAAGTAGTTTGTACCTCTGACACAGGGGGAGAATGGGTACAGCGTACTTAGAATAAACGGATTTGTACCCTTCCAGCAGTAAAAGTTGTTTCATCAGGGCAACGCAGATACAAACAACGCCATTATACGAACGCCAGCTCTGAGTTTGAAGGCTGTTACGGTTCACAAAAAAATATAGGCTTTTTATCCCCCCTCCGTTACACGTTTGAGTGTTTTAAAACTCAAATAATAGTTTGGCATCATCGGCGAAGAGAATATTTTGGTTTGATATTTGGTTGATTATGCATTTAATCACCAGTCTCTCTCTGTCTCTCTCTCTTTCTCTCTCTCTCTCTTTCTCTCTCTCTCAGACACACACACAAGTATAGAAACAGTAATTTTAATAAATAATCCAGTGGGGAAGGAGGGGGGGAGGTAGCTTCACTTATCAACCTGCTGTTAGGTGAGTGCGTATCGGAACCCATAGTACCACCATCGGCAACAAGTACCATCATTACTACTAACAGGTACCGTCACCAACCACCACCACCATTACTAACACCACCACAACTACCACCACCACCACAAGCAACAAGGAACACAATCACCACCACTACCACCAACAGAACCGCACCACCACAAGAACTACCACCTCACCAACACTACAAACACAACCACCATCGCTAACTGTACTACCACCATCCGTCCCCCCCCCCCTCCCCACCACCTCAACAACCCCTCCACACCATCACAACCATCAGGCTAAAGGCACCAGCTCATTCCACTACACGGACCATTTAAACCCACGCGATCAGCTTTTTAAATGGGAAGAAAGACCAGTGAAGGAACTGGAAAAACGGAATGGTGGAGAGAGAGAGAGAGAGAGAGATGGCGGTGAAAGGGGAGAAGGAAAGAGATGAGGAACGGATTGTGTGGAAGGGGAGTGGAGGGTTCTGTGCTTACCTATCGGTTTCAATAAGGAAGTGAGAGCTTACCTCTTTATGCCCCTTCTACTAACCTTCTTACAGCCTCTTTCCCTATAGCCTCTTGTCCTACTCTTTATCATTAAGAAGGCTATTCGTGTCCATCTTGCCTATTCCCCCTACAGTATTTTATATGCTATGATCATATTCCTTCAATTTCTTCTTCTTTCCTCTGGGGTGCTGGAGAAGGGGAGGTAATGGGGGGGGGAGATAAGGGGTGATGCTATGGTGTTGGGGAAAGGATGGTGAAGGGGGGGAATAGGTGGTGGTGGAGAAGGGACTGAGATACCTGAGATAAGGGATGGTGATGGAGAGGAGAATGATGGTCACGTAGGTAAAGGGTAATGGAGAGGGACCTAGGGTGGATTGGGACGGGACAGAAATAAGAGGAAAGGGGGTTAATGGTCGGTGGGAATGGTAGATAGGAGGTTTGAAAGTATAAATTTGATCGTCATGTCAAAGCACAACTAAAGAACTGATCAAAAAACATATCGGGGATAAGGTATTATAATTGGATGAGTTAGAGTAAGCTTAATTAGTTTAAGTTAGCATGGGTTTAGTTTGATAAGTTTTTAGTTAAGTTAGACTGAGACTGAGTTAGGTAAGGTTAGTTCCTGCTTAGTTAAGTTGGGTTGGGATTAGATGGACATGTACTAATTAGATATTAGACCTGCACTTAATACAGTGCATGAGAAATAGACATCTAAATATATGCAGTATTTTTGCCACACAAGTTAAATTTTGCCTTACGCAGCAATGTCCAGTTAGGTACTTGGGAAAGTGCAGATATCTGCCACCAGACAGATAAATCTCAGAGCTGAGAGGTGTGAATTACAAGGAAACACTAAATAATTGAACCTCACGTCACCAGCAGAGAGAATGAACAAGGGGAACCTGTTCACTATTTATAATACGTGGTACGCAAGTCGTTAACACAGGTCTGGAACGAATAAACGTAAAAAAACTGAGATATTAGAATAGAGAGCATATATATGACAGAACTCAGTGGTCTCTGAAACCTGTACGCCAGTTGACTAAATTTGAGAGGAAGGCAAGGACAATTTGGTAAAGGAAATTAGGTCAGTACCCACGTTCGCGCGCGCGCACACACACACACACACACACACACACACACACACACACACACACACACACACACACACACACACACACACACACACACACACACAAGCACATTCACACACACACACACACACACACACACACACACACACACACACACACACACACACACACACACACACACACACACACTGCATTAGACAACAGGCGACTAGAAAAGAGGAATCCAAAAGATTCTGCTCGACCCTGCAGGCACAAATAGGCGAGTAAAAATAGGTGAGTACTCACACAAGAGGAAATTGTTGATGCCACTTTGATGCACAGTTTTACACGTAAATACTATAAGAAACACGAATGAAAATAGTAACTCCTCTGAACTAATAATGGTCGTGAGGAACACAATTTCCTCACGAAATTGTGTAAGTAAATTGAGTAAGAGCAGACTCACGACCCATCAAGCACATCTTGATGAGTTCATATACGTGAGTATATACGCTGATTTTTGCCTCTTGATATTATACCCCCATTGGCTGATATGCTCCTCACATCATACCCCTGGCAGATATACTCCAAAATAACTATCCTTTTCTCTGAACGACCAATGCCCACACACGCTTGTTGCATGTTGCAAAATTATCTCAAGTGCGAAAATGCAACAAATTACAATGTAAACAGTTGTTTACAGCCGGTCAGAGGGGTAAATATATGTTTAACAGCATCAGTGAAGGAGTTGATGGATGTTCTAAGTTTTATCTCTAAATGTTGAAGCAGACAAGTTGGTTGACGTTTGAGTCGACCACAATGTATCAAGGACATAGTTCAAGAGAAATAAAGTCACTGTTCAGCAGATATGCTGTCACTGGGATATAGTTCATCTTATATGATGTCACTGGGATATTGTTCAGCTTATATGATGTCACTGGGATATTGTTCAGCTTATATGATGTCACTGGGATATTGTTCAGCTTATATGATGTCACTGGGATATAGTTCAGCTTATATGATGTCACTGGGATATTGTTCAGTATATATGATGTCACTGGGATATTGTTCAGCTTATATGATGTCACTGGGATATTGTTCAGCTTATATGATGTCACTGGGATATTGTTCAGCTTATATGATGTCACTGGGATATTGTTCAGCTTATATGATGTCACTGGGATATTGTTCAGCTTATATGATGTCACTGGGATATTGTTCAGCTTATATGCTGTCACTGGGATATAGTTCAGCTTATATGATGTCACTGGGATATTGTTCAGCATATATGATGTCACAACAGAGGCAGACCTTCTACGCCTCCTCCAGACGAGAGGTTCTAAAAGAGGCCATTTTTGCTTATCTAACAATGAAATAATGTGTCCTGAGTCTGTTTACATGCTTTGAAACTGGCACTATAGGCCTATTTAGCGATGCATATATGCTGGAGGGGTCTTCTCTGGTCTGGCATTAGACTGAAGCTACTTGGAAGGTCTGAAACCATCAGTGGAACATTATCAACCCTGCTCAAAGTTGGAAGATTGAGATCAAAGATCGCGGTTACAGGTCGAGGTCAAAGGTCAGAGGATGAGGTCAGAAAGTGTGTGTGGTAACTGGACGTGATAACAGATCAAGGTTAAGTCTCAGGTCGTGGGCATATTTCTGTGTCACAAATCGTGGCCACAGGTCTCGCTCACAGGTCAAAGGTCATAGACACAGGCCCACAGGTCAAGACAGCTTCGTACATCTTGCCCAAGTCCCCCCAACAGTTGCTATCGGGCGATTATCAGCGTGTCGATAATAATGTGAGTGCGATCCATAAAGGCAATACATGACCCAATAAAGGGATAGTGGATAATATAATGTATAACGAATGTCATACTAAAGCAAATGTAGTTGAATATGCGAAATAAAATAGGTTATTCTTTATTTAGGGCGTCACCTGAGGTGTTTTACGTAACAGACTGTGTTCAAGGATACTGTTTGTGCTAGCGGCGGATTGCTGCGGTTTTATTTTATGTTTTTTTAACGGTTGATGTTTTATTGCTATAGATTATTGTCCTGTCGACGGGTGACAGGTCACTGTCCCTTCGACAGGTAAGGAATTACCGTTTATAACTTACAGTAAGTAACCACAATCACCTAAATCGCGGTTATGTCCTGTTAGGTGAACAGATACATCAGCTGAAAAGAAACGTTGGCCATGCGGAATCGAACGCTGAACTATATGGATGTCAGTTGACTCATTCTGACAGTTGACAATCGTACCACTGACCATTGTGCTGGCCTCCTGATTGGTGGAACCGCCTCCTCACACCAATTTAGTCATTATCTGTTATCCGAGTAATCATTCAGATTTACGGAATCCGAGTCTGACTCTGTTGAGTCAAATCCAGAGTCTGACTGACTTTTTTTACGAAACTGTTCCACATTTTATGCAAGCTTAACTTTGCACACGCACCGGTTAAAAAAATGATGAATAAAGTATATATTTTAATTTATGTACGTGATATAGTTACAAATTATTGTGAAATAATAGAGGTGTGAATAACCGAGTGTGCATTATATATATATATTTTTAATAAGGCATGGAGAAAGGTAAATAAAATAAAAAATATAAATGAGAATGGCTTGACTAATATATATATATATATATATATATATATATATATATATATATATATATATATATATATATATATATATATATATATATATGTCGTACCTAGTAGCCAGAACGCACTTCTCAGCCTACTATGCAAGGCCCGATTTGCCTAATAAGCCAAGTTTTCATTAATTAATATATTTTCTCAATTTTTTTCTTATGAAATGATAAACCTACCCATTTCATTATGTATGAGGTCAATTTTTTTTTATTGGAGTTAAAATTAACGTAGATATATGACCGAACCTAACCAACCCTACCTAACCTAACCTAACCTATCTTTATAGGTTAGGTTTGGTTAGGTAGGCGAAAAAGTTAGGTTAGGTTAGGTAGGTTAGGTAGTCGAAAAACAATTAATTCATGAAAATTTGGCTTATTAGGCAAATCGGGCCTTGCATAGTAGGCTGAGAAGTGCGTTCTGGCTACTAGGTACGACATATATATATATATATATATATATATATATATATATATATATATATATATATATATATATATAATATATATATGCACCAGAGGTGGTACCTATAATTGCACCAGAGGTGGTACCCCCCCTATATATATATATATATATATATATATATATAATATATATATATATATATATATTATATTATATATATATATATATATATATATTATATATATATTATATATATATATGGAAATGTTTGTCTCTCTGTCTGCCTGTCTGTTCGAGGTTGGGAGGTCAGACGTTTGGAGCTTGCTTCAATCAATTTTCGCAGTAACTGCTGATGGGTACGTGCTCAACATGGACGCCAGCCCTCAACCCGCCCAAGAAAAAGGGCGTCAAGGGACACTATGACAACGTCACCTCCCCCAAAATCTCGCGATACCATATGATTCGACTCGAAATTAATATTATTTTTATTTGCCTGATCCTTCTGAATAGCATCTAGTTTAACAGGATATTTTATGATACAAAAATGTATACGCCGTCAAGAACAGTATAATCTTTTAATGATCTTACGAACAATGTGTATATAAAGATTATTATTCC
>WNGS01166226.1:505186-517947 GCA_020271785.1 Procambarus virginalis | reverse complement strand
TATATAATAAGCCTCGTGGGAAGGATTGAATAATATATATACTTTGAACATCCTTTTTTATTCATTTTTCCACCATTTTTTACTCAGGTGAGTACAGGAGCAGACGATTTCTGTCTCCTGTTAGTAGGCTGAGAACTCTCCCTTACCATAACTCATGGTAAGCATTGACCCACTAATGTCTGTCTCAGTCTGTCTGTCTGTCTGTCTGTCTGTCTGTCTGTCTGTCTCTCTCTCTCTCTCTCTCTCTCTCTCTCTCTCTCTCTCTCTCTCTCTCTCTCTCTCTCTCTCTCTCTCTCTCACACACACACACAAGAGACCTACACCCGCTCAGGCATAGCGTTGGAGCTAACTGCAAGACGATTAATAATTAAGCTTTAAAGATGACGCGTGGCGCTGCCCTCTACGACGAACTGCTGCAGTCCTAAGAAACCCCCCAGGGGAATCTACGAGGGCTAAAGGCTCTTTTGAGGAATGGCAAAAGGGTCTTTTTTTTTCTAATGACAAAATCTGACAAGGGGGCCCTTAGTGACATGCAAAAGTTGGTGGTTGACCTGACCTTTAAGCCTCACGGCAATGATAAAACATCGCCGTCACTGCCACCAACATCACCATCATCACCATCATCATCATCAGCATCATCAGCATCATCAGCCTCTCAGGAAAGTGTTGTGTGGGTGTTCGGACCTGTGAACTGTGAGTACAGCCCAAAGTTGATATCATGATCGGCCGCCCCACACTGCTGCCACCCCCTGTCCTCCATACTCTCACTGCTGCCACCCCCTGTCCTCCTACTCTCACTGCTGCCACCCCCTGTCCTCCATACTCTCACTGCTGCCACCCCCTGTCCTCCATACTCTCACTGCTGCCACCCACTGTCCTCCATACTCTCACTGCTGCCACCCCCTGTCCTCCATACTCTCACTGCGGCCACTCCCTGTCCTCCATACTCTCACTGCTGCCACCCCCTGTCCTCCATACTGTCACTGCTGCCACCCCCTGTCCTCCATACTCTCACTGCTGCCACCCCCTGTCCTCCTTACTCTCACTGCTGCCACCCACTGTCCTCCATACTGTCACTGCTGCCACTCCCTGTCCTCCATACTGTCACTGCTGCCACCCCCTGTCCTCCATACTCTCACTGCTGCCACTCCCTGTCCTCCATACTCTCACTGCTGCCACTCCCTGTCCTCCATACTCTCACTGCTGCCACCCCCCTGTCCTCCATACTCTCACTGCTGCCACTCCCTGTCCTCCATACTCTCACTGCTGCCACCCCCCTGTCCTCCATACTCTCACTGCTGCCACCCCTGTCCTCCATACTCTCACTGCTGCCACCCCCCTGTCCTCCATACTCTCACTGCTGCCACCCCCCTGTCCTCCATACTCTCACTGCTGCCACTCCCTGTCCTCCATACTCTCACTGCTGCCACCCCCTGTCCTCCATACCCACACTGCTGCCACCCCCTGTCCTCCATACTCTCACTGCTGCCATCCCCTGTCCTCCATACTGTCACTGCTGCCACCCCCTGTCCTCCATACCCACACTGCTGCCACCCCCTGTCCTCCATACCCACACTGCTGCCACCCCCTGTCCTCCATACTGTCACTGCTGCCACCCCCTGTCCTCCATACCCACACTGCTGCCACCCCCTGTCCTCCATACTGTCACTGCTGCCACCCACTGTCCTCCACACTCTCACTGTCCATACCCTGTCTCCGCATGTACGGGTCTCCTTATAGACAGGATCCCATAAGCTGCAAGACTCCTTATGCTCTGCGTCTGCCCGTCTACGTAAAATTCTGTCTTTCAGTAATTGCTGCACTTATCTGTCTGAATGAATAGACGGTGAACAGGAGTGCTGAAGACAACCCAATTGAAAGATAGATGTTTTTTCCCCCTCTGAATCTCTATGTTAATCTATATTCCTCCCAGATTGCCTGTTATTCCCCATCTACCCGCCTGGGATGGATGGGGGTGGATAGGTATATCAGAAAGGAGGAAGATCGATATATCCGGGAAATATAACCACAGATCTGTGAGAACAAATTACACCGAGTAGCGACATACACCGTAAAATCGCCAGAAAGGTTTGGCAATAGCATAACACTTAATTGAAATGGCGCGAAATCCACACGGCTATTGCAGCATTGTGTTGCAATGCAGGTTAATGTTATTTTAGGGATGTCAGAACAAGAGGGAAAAGTGTACATGTGAGGGGCCAAAGGAGGCAGGATCGCCGAAGATTTGATCTGGGGGGGGGGGAGGGTAACGGAACTGGTTGGGCAGTTGGCTAGATAATTGGTTGGATATTATAAGTGGGAGAAATATCTTGGTCTTAATAGTCGTTGTAACATCTAATACCCTGTCTTCAGAGTTCTTAGATCCTTTTGATTGTACGTATTAGTGACTTATTAATTATAGTGACTATATTAATTATAGTAATATAGTATTTATTAATTATAGTAATATAGTATTTATTAATTATAGTAATATAGTATTTATTAATTATAGTAATATAGTATTTATTAATTATAGTAATATAGTATTTATTAATTATAGTAATATAGTATTTATTAATTATAGTAATATAGTATTTATTAATTATAGTAATAGTATTATGAAGACCAGAATACACACTAGAAGGTGAAGGGACGACGACGTTTCGGTCCGTCTTGGACCATTCTCAAGTCGATTGTGTGGTCTGGTCAACATACTTTAGCCACGTTATTGTGACTCATCGCCTAGTATTATGATAATTATAGTGGAGAAACTTACTACAATGACGTAGTGCATAAAGGAATGAAAGACCCGATTTATGTGTAAGTATATTGAAAACCAAATATTTTTGGATGTAACCTACATAATTTCTCAAGGTGCTGTATGCAATGTTCTCAATAAATATAGAACCTATATAACCTCTCCTAGCAATCCTAGCCTTAATATACGCTCTCCTAAGTCTAATAGAATACATATATATGATATATTAGGCCTTGATTTGCAGCTTCAGTTTTTTTTCAGGATTCTATACATATAGGGGTATTGACTTGGCGCTTTCCCCTGATAGTTCCTTTCCCTTACGGACTCTTATACAATTAAGAATATGAAAAGTGTAACTTTTAGGTGGTCAGTCGCAACATTTTGGCACTCATGACGGAATGGTGGCTGTAAGTGCCAGCATTTGATGAGGACTGTGGCTGTATTGAATGTATCTTTCTGTTTCAATGTCCACTATATTTTACATAATGGCAGTATTTACCGTAAGTTATGGCATAGTTAAATAATGACGGTTCTTGATTTACGCCGGCGTGAATGTGCGTGTGTGTGTGTGTGTGTGTGTGTGTGTGTGTGTGTGTGTGTGTGTGTGTGTGTGTGTGTATTCACCTAGTATTCACCTAATTGTGTTTTGCGGGGGTTGAGCTTTGCTCTTTCGGCCCGCCTCTCAACTGTCAATCAACTGTTTACTAACTACTTTTTTCCCTCACGCCACAGACACACACACCAGGAAGCAGTCCGTGACAGCTGACTAACTCCCAGGTACATATTTACTGCTAGGTAACAGGGGCATTCAGGGTGAAAGAAACTTTGCCCATTTGTTTCTACTGGTGCGGGAATCGAACCCGCGCCACCGAATTACGAGTTTCGAACGCGCTATCCACCAGGCTACCAGGCATCCTGTGTGTGTTTTACCTAAGTGTAGTTACAGGATGAGAGCTACGCTCGTGGTATCCCGAGTGTGTGTGTGTGTGTGTGTGTGTGTATTGATAGGCCCCAACATCTCTCTCTAGTCCCGCCTTTCACCTACAGTTGAATGCAAATACTCTCTTTTTTTCACTAGTTATTCACATTATTCATGTGAAAAAGAGGAGTTTTCGTAAGTATCCTTATCTAGCCGTTTGCATCCACACACGACTGTGAAAAAAAATCTTCTGTCGTTTCGTCTGTGTTTCCATTTTCCCTATTATGTCCCCTTCGTTGCTTCTCCATTTATTGGTCAATTTCCCTTTATGGTATTATACGTCGTTATCATGTGTATCCTATTCCTTCTTTCCTCCAGTGTAGTGAGATCGACTTACCGCATTCGTTCTTCATCGCTCAGTCCTCGATAACTCAGAAATTAGCTTTGTTGCGAAGCTTTTTCTTTTTTTTGGGGGGGACCTTAATTAACATTGTGTTAACACACCACACACACACACACCACACACACCACACACACACACACACACACACACAACATTCATTAATTCACTAATTCCTTCTTTCACTCCTTTTTGTTGGGGTATCACTCATTAAACCCCGGGAGTCTCGCTACTCATCACTGTGATGAGTAGTACCATCACTCTTGGGACGGTACCATCACTCTTCCATCAATTTACCGAAGAAAAATTGGCGTCCCATGCATCAAACTTCATTGCCAGAATGCAGCGATGTGCCAGTGGTGTGGTGATGTGTCAGTGATGTGGTGAGTGTCAGTGGTGTGGTGAGGTGTCAGTGATGTGGTGATGTGTCAGTGGTGTGGTGATGTGTCAGGATGTGGTGATGTGTCAGTGGTGTGGTGATATGTCAGTGAGTGGTGATGTGTCAGTGGTGTGGTGATGTGTCAGTGATGTGGTGATGTGTCAGTGGTGTGGTGATGTGTCAGTGATGTGGTGATGTGTCAGTGGTGTGGTGATGTGTCAGTGATGTGGTGATGTGCCAGTGATGAGGTGATGTGTCAGTGATGCTGTGCCTGACTTTTTTCTAACTTCTATTTCCAAAGGCTTAAAGAAGATCTTAATAACCCGCGCGTCTCCAACTACCAACAAAGTTCTTCTACCTCCCAAGACATGTGTTCTCCAAGCAGAAAAGCACAAACAAAAATTATATAAACCGTGATTTTTTTTTAGAATTTGTTTTCCTCCAATGTAAGGTTTGATGCGGAATTATTCTCATAAATCATTTGTATGCAACTGAAAAGTCTGTCTGCCTGGGTATGCAACAATTTATGCAAGAAGAAATTATCTCAGTTGAAGATGCAACATGAAACTTCAAATTTATGGAAGACACAGCAAACTATAAGCTCTCATCGAACGATTTAATACGTGTTCGTATTTAATATGGTGAATTAAATCATATTTTAACGTGATAATTAACATGTTAGTCGCTGCGTAACTTCATATCGTGTCATATCATGCCATGTTTATATATATGGTTTGGCTCTCATAAATCATTTCTGAAAGTGCTTATTGGCTCGTCATGAATGGTACTTTGTCCCGTGAAGTCCCAAGCTGGTATTTTAGCGGCGCGTGTGTGTGTGGTAGCACTTAGTGGTAATGTTCCACCAAATGGGCGCCAAGAACCACTTTATAGACCAATTGGCTTACTGTGGGCCGTGCAGATGGGCGGAAGACTGGGCCTAATGCTGCAGGTTCAGGGTTAGTGGGTTGTGGGTGTGGGGGGTTGTGGGTGGGAGGGTTGTGGGGATGAGTTGTGTTAGGGGTAAGGGAGCGTGGGAATGGTCGCTTGTAGAGAGGAGTTTCGGTACTAAATTCTTGGAGGTCTTGATGGACAGTAGATGGCACTATTGATAGGTGTCAGAGTACCAGTGGGTGGCGGCAGTGTTGGTGGCAGGGCTGGAAGTACCAGTGGGTGGCGGCAGTGTTGGTGGAAGGGCTGGAAGTACCAGTGGGTGGCGGCAGTGTTGGTGGCAGGGCTGGAAGTACCAGTGGGTGGCGGCAGTGTTGGTGGCAGGGCTGGAAGTACCAGTGGGTGGTGGCAGTGTTGGTGGCAGGGCTGGAAGTACCAGTGAGTGGTGGCAGGGCTGGAAGTACCAGTGGGTGGCGGCAGTGTTGGTGGCAGGGCTGGAAGTACCAGTGGGTGGCGGCAGTGTTGGTGGCAGGCTGGAGTACCAGTGGGTGGCGGCAGTGTTGGTGGCAGGGCTGGAAGTCCAGTGGTGGTGGCAGTGTTGGTGGCAGGGCTGGAAGTACCAGTGAGTGGTGGCAGGGCTGGAAGTACCAGTGGGTGGCGGCAGTGTTGGTGGCAGGGCTGGAAGTACCAGTGGGTGGCGGCAGTGTTGGTGGCAGGGCTGGAAGTACCAGTGGGTGGCGGCAAGACGATCAATTNCAACAATGCTTATTCTCGTAATGCTGTTGGTCCAATATATACATATATATGTATTCCTATTTTTTTTTGTTCAAGCCATCGTGGCATTTTAGTGCCCAAAGTGCATTCCCCGCGTCCGAAATTCCATCCTTCAATTTACATTTCATTTAATTTAGATCTCATTTGCATAATCTCTCATTGATAGAAGTTTGTGAGGCTGGTGCACCAGCTGGCGGCAAGAAGCGCTCAGCGCAGATGAA
The DNA here is from genome assembly GCA_020271785.1 of Procambarus virginalis. Taxonomy (NCBI): domain Eukaryota; kingdom Metazoa; phylum Arthropoda; class Malacostraca; order Decapoda; family Cambaridae; genus Procambarus; species Procambarus virginalis. Next base: position 511,608 of record WNGS01166226.1, on the reverse strand, counting down.
GACAGATGGCTATTGTATCTGTCAGCCGCAGACAGCTTGCGTCTAGGATGTCTGTGCGTTCTGTCTATCTGCGTCTTCCCTTGCATTTTTGTAACTGTATGTGCACTAGTGTCTATCTATATCTAAACATTTAGATACTTGTGACACGGTATCTGTGCCTGGCGTTCACTCGTGCACGTGTCTCATCTATGCCGTTCCGCTGTGAACGGCGTCTAGTGACGCATCCTCAGGCAGGTTGGTGTTGGAATTTAAAATATTCGTTTTTGGAGTTTAGGGAAGCAAGCCGCAGCCCTTAACAGGTGAGTCGTATGACCGTTCCTTACTGTAATGGGAAGCTGTGTGTTTGCTCTTCATGGTACACTTAGGTCAGTTTCACGGTGACTAGTTGTGTAATTCCCTTTGCTAGTTGCGTGACTCGCGTGGCTAGTTGCGTGACTCGTGTGGGGTAGTTGCGTGACTCGCGTGGGGTAGTTGCGTGACTCGCGTGGGGTAGTTGCATAACTCGCGTGGCTAGCTGCGTAACTCGCGTGGCGTAGTTGCATGACTCGCGTGGGGTAGTTGCGTGAGCATACCGGTAATGCTCCTCTGTGGCACAGTGGTGTACGTCATCGGCTCCCAACCGATGATCCCAGGTTCGATCGCCGGACGAGACAGGGCCGAGTGGGAACCAGGACTTAGCTAACTTCCGTAGGCTTGCATCCCGGGGATAGTTGTACAACCTGTCGGTCGAACCCGCGTTCGACTCCCACGATGACGGGTGTAACGTTTGGGGCCAGTTTCTTTTCACGTGATGTCTATATATATATATATATATATATATATATATATATATATATATATATTATATATATATATATATATATATATATATATATATATATGCAATTGACGATCACAAAACACTGATCATTTTATGCGGAAAATCCACAGAGAAAAAATCCACAGTCTGGTGTCAACACCAGACTGACCAGTCTGATCAGTCTGGTGTTGACAAAGGCTCTAGCGAGTCGAAACGTTCACCTCCTTTCATTTTTCTCTGTGGATTTTCCGCATATATATATATATATATATATATATATATATATATATATATATATATATATATATATATATATATATATATATATATATATATATAGTTACCCTCCCCCCCCCCATCACCCCCCATTCCTAGCTCCTCCACATCCTCAGAGTCATCGAGGAGCGTGCAGGAAATTCATGGTATTTAAACATAGTCACAAACCCCCCATGTTTTATTCAGCTCCGGCAGATCGTGTAGTGTGATACTGAGGATGGTGGCCGCCGGCTTGCTGTCACCTATCTGTGTCGGGAGGGTCGAGTTAAGGACCCGCCGCCCCCGCCTAACCAACTGTGAGGTTAATGTAATAGCGCCTTACCAAATTTTCTTTGTCGTGGCTTATATGTTTTATAATTTATACATATACTTATATATATATATATATATATATATATATATATATATATATATATATATGTGTGTGTGTGTGTGTGTGTGTGTGTGTGTGTGTGTGTGTGTGTGTGTGTGTGTGTGTGTGTGTGTGTGTGTGTGTGTGTGTGTGTGTTGCGCGTATATTACACACACACACACACACAAAAAAAAAAAGTAGTTAGTGTAGTTAGTAAACAGTTGATTGACAGTTGAGAGGCGGGCCGAAAGAGCAAAGCTCAACCCCCGTAAAATACAACTAAGTGAATACACACACACACACACACACACACACACACCACACACACACACACACACACACACACACACACACACACACACACACACACACAAACACCCGACCATCAAAAACATGACAACCATTCAACAGGGAAATAACTTCAGGAAAACAATATTTAAACACTGCATCTTTCTCCGTCATTCTATTAAAATTATACAAACAGTTACATCTGACAAAAAAAAAACATTTGGAAATAAAACAATTCAATAATTATCTCTATTTCCTTCTGCTAAACTAAGCAATTTCCAGGAAATACAAGTGTCTTATAAGTACCCAAATGAGGGCCGATTAATAATTATTTTGAAGGGGGGAGGTTTTAGTTTTTGGTTTATCTTCTTGGGCAGTTTTATAATCTGTCTCTTCAGGCTGATTATAAACTTTTGGGGAGGACTTAAGCTCTGCGTCTCGTCACTTGGCGCGAGGACACAGCGTGGTTAAGGATCGCCAGTAGGAAATGTTGGGCGTGAGCTTCTCTTGGTTCCCTCAGCATCCTTCAGGTCGTCTCCTAGGGGGGAAGGATTGGATGGGAGTTTCTGAGTTCGTAGTATCCTTCAGAAAACCTCCCGTGGGAATTATTGACGAAGTTGAAGTCAGAGGAGCTTATAATTGTCTTGCCTCTTGTATGCTATTAGGTGTGGTTGTGTGTGTGTGTGTGTAATTACCTAAGTGTAGTTATAGGATGAGAGCTACGCTCGTGGTGTCCCGTCTTCCCAGTACTCTTTGACACATAATGCTTTGAAACTACTGATAGTTTTGGCCTCCACCACCTTCTCACTTACCTTGTTCCAATCGTCTAGCACTCTGTGTGTGTTTACTCACCTATTTGTGCCTGCCGGATCGAGCGTTAGCTCTTGGATCCCGCCACTCTAGCCTTCGGTTGTTTAAAGTAATGGCTCCTGACCTCCTTCTCTTATCATACCTAGTTTGAAAATGCTAGTTTTAAAAATGCTAGTTTTAAAGCTGTGAATTGTGCTTGCTTCCACAATGTGGTCCTTTAATTCAGTCTATTTCTGCACTACTCCCACTCTAATAGAACACTTTCTAATGTGACTCATGTGAGTTTCCAGCTTCCACCCATGTCCCCCTCGTTCTGTTGGTATTCCGTGTGAACATTTCGTCTATTTCCACTCTGTCAATCCCCCCCCTCCTCATCTCCCTTCTATTCTCCATTTTATTCATTGCCTCTAGGATAGAAACTGAGTTAGGAAGTGCATTTTATATATTTGTGTGAATAAACGCAATATTGATGTAACTGGTGTTTAGCCAATTTCCCCCCAATTTATTTCTGATTTCCAAGATCCTGATTTATTGTGTTGTAAACTTCATGTAGTCCTCTAAGCACCCTCTTAGATTAGCATTGCTCCCTCCTTGTCTGATTTACACCGCAGTTAAAGTAAATTCATTCCCTCGTTTTCTATTACTGGGGATACTGAGCTTTGGTATTTTCTCCGGCTTTTGACTGATCATTCTCCGCAGTCAATTAGCTTAATTACACCTGATCATTAAGAGAAGGTGGCGGCAGTGTGAAGGTTCCTTTGGATAAACCTGGTTGTAATACAGGTTGTGGTACTTGTAAGTGGTTGTAGCAGTGTTATTGAACCAGCGGCAGTTGTTGGTCGAACATCAAGTAACAGAGTGGCTGTTGCTAAGGTTACAGTCCCAATTTGAGTCCCAATTAGTCGTCAAAAACGTCCCAATGAGATTCGAAGAGAAGGGTCATTTGGATACGTTACAATACGTCGCTTTGGATACGTTAAATGGCCATGTTGTCGTACAATTGTAATAAATAGACCTAGCAGTATTTTCCTTTGCTGAGTCTGAATCAATTTCAAGCATGTTGATGCTTGAAAACAAAATTGACGTCTTGTAAATGTTCTACGAACCTTCCTTTAATGTTTTTAATATCTCAAAGGGAATGTTTGCTAGCGACACAAGCCTGTAATTGAGTATCTCGTGTCGTCCTTCTTGTATATAGTTACTACAATTTCCACTTTCCAAATGTCAGGCAGTTCCCCCCGTTTCTTGTGAGGAGTTGATGACTACAGCAAGGGGCGCACACAGTGTTGCGGCTGCTTCTTCTAGGACCCAGGGTGAGAGCTTGTTAGGGGCTGTGTCTTTCATCACATCAAGCTCCTCTAATTGTTTCTTTACTTCCTCTGGTGTGCTGCTGCTATTTCAATCAATCTTGTTTATGGTAGCGCCCATTCTATTAGACGTGGTAGATCTGAAGGTAGCTCTGGCTCTATCTTAAACACTTCCTGGGAGATTTTATTGAGCTCTTCACACACTTCCTTGTCATTCTTTGTGAGTTTTCCTCTTTCGTGTAGTCTGATCACATGTTCATATATACCATCTTCCTCTTTACGTGTGAGTGTGTGTGTGTGTATTCACCTAGTTGTAGTCATCTAGTTGTGTGTGTGTGTGTGTGTGTGTGTGTGTGTGTGTGTGTGTGTGTGTGTGTGTGTGTGTGTGTGTGTGTGTGTGTGTGTGTGTGTGTGTGTGTGTGTGTGTGTGTGTGTGTGTGTGTGTGTGTGTGTGTGTGTGTGTGCGCGCGCATATTTACTATTTGTGCTTCCAGGGTCGAGCTGTTAGCTCTTGGGCCCCGCCTTTCTAACCGTCGGTTGTCTAACGTACTGATGAATCCCTCCCTATTTTTCTTGTGTGTCTGTGTGTGTGTGTGTGTGTGCTCACCTATTTATGCATAGCTTTTTGTGCCTGCAAGATCGACCTTTAGCTCTCGGACCGCCCTCATTTGTATTTTGATTCCGAGGAATAACATAATGAGAAAATGTGAGAGATAAAGAGAAAAAGAAGAATATCAATTAACTAAAAGGAAAATAAATTAAATTAATTTAACCTGTTAAAAAATAATTGATAAATTAATGCCCAATATAATATAAAATACTTGTATCTAACCTTACGTTCCGAGCGGCGTCGTTAGGCATTATAAATGCCCATTGGCTGATAAAGAATAATCAACCATCATCTGTCAATTTTTTTTTGTGTTATCTCAGATTCTTGCTATATCTATATTGTCCATATCTGCTCTACCAATTACACACAAAAATATATAACTAGGTTTTAACGCCGTTGAAGCGGCGTGGTTAAATAAAAAAAACATTCCCGATATGTTTCACAAACAGCGAAGCGAGTATAATATATATACCCCCCCCCCCCATGGAGGCCGAGACTAATACAATCTCTCCCCATTGTTAATACAATCTCTCCAAATTGTTAATATAATCTCTCCCCATTGTTAATACAATCTCTCCCCATTGTTAATACAAGCTCTCCCCATTGTTAATACAATCTCTCCAAATTGTTAATACAATCTCCACCCATTGTTAATACAATCTCTCCCCATTGTTATACAAGCTCTCCCCATTGTTAATACAATCTCTCCCTATTGTTAATACAATCTCCACCCATTGTTAATACAATCTCTCCCTATTGTTAATACAATCTCTACCCATTGTTAATACAATCTCTCCAAATTATTAATACAATCTCTCCCAATTATAGCTCATCAATAATGGTAGTTCTGTATACTTCACAACCACACTGGGTAATCACAATTCGTTTTCTCTAACAGTGCGTCGCGTTTTGACGTATCAATTCCAAACAAGGCTAAAAACTGGTATACTAAATATCAGTATCAAAAGCAGCTCGCAATATTGACGTGATATGTTCCGTTTTCTATACATGGGGGTCCTCGGTTACGTTTAGGTTAGGGTAATTTAATACGTCAGTTTAGCGACGGTGTGAACGCTCGAGAGGACAGGGGGGCTGTGGGAGGATTCGATTCACAATCGGAATCCTGGGTTCGAGTTCTCTCTCTGGGCGGGAGAGAAACGATTGGGGGCCCCCTTTTTTCTTTTACCTAATGCTTCTGTTCACCGAGAAATGTTATGAATAGTTCTTTCTGGTTTGTTTCTCCCGTTTTACCGTTGGTGAACATCTGGTTAACGGTGTTATTGTTCTCGTTCATCGATACCCACACAACGGTGAATGTTCTGTAACGGTGTTATTGTTCTCGTTCACCGACACCCACACAGCGGTGAATGTTCTGTAACGGTGTTATTGTTCTCGTTCACCGACACCCACACAGCGGTGAATGTTCTGTAACGGTGTTATTGTTCTCGTTCATCGAGAACAGCGGTGAATGTTCTGTAACGGTGTTATTGTTCTCGTGACACTTAAATGTTCATTTTGAACACAGTGTTGGTCTGTATTCTCCATCTTCTTTATATTCAGGATCATCATCTTCTTCCCATCATTTTCTCTCCGTTTAGTCATCTTTATCATTGTCATCTTCATCACCTTCTTCCTCTTCTTAGCTACGTTCACCATTTTCTCCATCAGCTTCTAAGGACTTATTTTTACATTATAGATCTATTAAGACATTTTGCGACAACGTGGAAATAAGATCACCTTATTACTTTTACCTGTGATCTCATTACCTTTGTTTCCTGTTTACCTTCGCCTTCTCTTGCCCAAACATCCGTCTTTAGGTAAGCCAATACCCTCGTTACACCGCTTTCCTCAAACGATCAATTATATCCTTAATCTAATCTAGTTCTCCAACCCCTTCACTCTTTCATCTGCCCTTTTCATTCACCCTTTTATACATCTCCTTTCTTCACCCTTTCCTTCCTTCCTTCTCTTTCATTCCCC
>WNGS01166226.1:477134-488732 GCA_020271785.1 Procambarus virginalis | reverse complement strand
CCAGACGACTTGCTTGTTGACACGGCAAATAAACGCGAGAGATATTGAAAAACTGGTGCTGTGCCATTTGCTTCAAACCTGCGACTGTATCCACAGCTTCACGACATCTCAGCATCTCGAAAAAAACGAAGCGTAAAGGTTCTGAGAACGACTGAGAACGCCTGAGAACGCGGGTACACATTTGGTGAATAAATATTTCATTAGTCGTCTTACCAATTCCATCTGTGGTATGCATAGTCCCCCGTAATCCTATTTTATAACCATCACACTATGTCTTGTTATATCAATGTAAGTACTCAGGGTGAATTGACAAAAGCCTTCTTAAATATCTTTTATTCTCTTCTCCGAGGCTACGGGGTCCCCCCACACCAGACGTGCAGCCTTATGTATTAGCTAGAGATACGATAATATACCTCATTACACTGTATAAGCAATTTTGTGTTAAATTCAGTTATATTATTATTTAGACTTAAATTATCAGGAGAAAGCACTAAGCCAGTTTATATATCACTTGGAAGCCCTAATGTGTTCGATTTGCTTAAAGACTGCGAAAATACATTAGCACACTATAATAGTGCCCATGCTATAGTGAAGGAACCATGTAACATACACACATACATATGTAACACAATATGTATACCCAGAATACAACACCACTGATGTATTCTGACTTTTGTAACTCTACGAGTGGATGGATTCTGGCGTAACTGCATAATATTGCAGGTTATTGGACAAACTGTCGAAATGGTCCAATAGATGGTTGTTCGAATTCAATGTAGTAAATGTAAGATAATGAAAATAAGCAGTGAGCGAGGAGACGGCAAGAGCACTGCACAGATAAGGAAGGGTAATTCCAGGAATATGAAATGAAAATGATTTAGGAGTACACAGAACACCAATTCTAAGTACGTGAGACCAACGTCTGAGTAGCAACTCCTGCATGTAGCCCAGACCTCCCTGAAATACAGGACAAGAAAGTTCAGAGACATGTCACACAAACAGAAAGTGTTGAGTAAGAGGAAAGGTGGAGGGAGCGGACCTTACTCCAATACCTAAGAAAAGGGAAAGATGAAAACATGATTAGAACGTACAAGATACTAAAGATGCTAACGAAGGTGTTTAGCAGGTGTAGCCAAGAAAATAAGAGATACGTAGATCAGACAGCTAACCCACCACACGTAAAAATAAAGGATTGACAAGGTTTCTGTTCGTCCTAGTCTTAGTGTGTGAATAGACACTAGATCACCGATAGAACATTGAGAGACATTTATTTAGACTTAGAGAGTAGTGAATAAATGGAAATGAACCAGGAACACCAGGTAGTCGAGACAACACCATACACAGTGTTATATTGGGCTGGAGGAAGAAAACATGTTTCTTGCCATATATATATATTAAAAAAAAATATCCTCGCCGGCGGGTAATAAAACTACAGGTACAAAAAAAAAAAACATAAGGTAAATGAAAACAAAAGAGAATCGATATTCAGTACCCATATTAGCCTGAATACAGCAGAACTCAAATACTATACATACACATCACTTTCCAATCCAGGAACAGATAATCCCACACACACACACAATCCTGACGGGTACAATCAGGAGATTGTATACCAGGTGATTGTGATGAACAAATCCATCAATCTGCCCCACCCCATACGAGCCCTGGAGGTTAGAACCAGGAGGAATCCCTCAAGGGGAGCTGCAAGAAAATAACAGGAGGCAACTCATAACGTGGACCAGGGCATTCATACCTGTGAGGGAGGGAGGAGAAGGAAGGGTTTAATGAGGGAGCAGGAGCGCTCATCACCTCATACATACCCACTCACTATACCCTCTGAGTTATGAGACCACTGGGGGGTATTTTTGGCATTATCTTTTCACCCTGTTCATTAACCCCACGAAGCGGAGTGTTGATTATAACCGTGGTGGGGGGGGGGGGGATGGGGGTGAATTAGTGTACCGAGTCTACCTCCCAGGTTTACAGACTCGAGGTAATGGGGGTCAGAGGTCATCAACATTTGGCATAGAGAGCGAAAAATAATTCTCACTCGGCATTGTCAATCTTGGCCTTATCTGCTGACTATTTGTCAGGGTTATAGAGTCACTGAGCCACCAGCTCTACAGCCTGTATAGGGCTCTTTCACTGTCATGCTGCACCTGTCGATGTTCTCAAAGGTCTGATTAAGATACATAACGAAGTATTGGCAGAGACTTGAATACTCTCTGTAGTATTCAAGTTACAGTGAGATTCTCCAGTTGAACAATTTCTGTATGCACAACACATATCTATGTGGTCTATGTTACTCTATGTGGGTTCTATGTTGTGTGGTCTCAGTGTCCCGTGTTAGTGGATATGCTTTTAACAAGACACAATCATCATTATTAAATGCAGAAAAATAAATCCTTGAGAAATATCTGACAATAATATTGCTAGAGCTAGCAAACTGTTCTCCTATAACAGGGATTTAACGATCCTAACTGGACAATTGGACAATTTATTACCATTTTATAACCCTCCTTCCCCCCCCCTCTTGCTTTCCGAATGCTTGGGTGCTGCTTGCTATTACAGGCGGACGACGCCGGTTTAACACTTGGGCAGCATTAGGCTAAAATCATTGTATGACATGATCTACACTGATCTATTTATTACAAGTACTGTATGACACTGATCAATACAATTACTGTATGGACACTGATCAATACAATTACTGTATGACACTGATCAATACAATTACTGTATGACACTGATCAATACAATTACTGTATGACACTGATCAAACAATTACTGTATGACACTGATCAATACAATTACTGTATGACACTGATCAATACAATTACTGTATGACACTGATCATACAATTACTGTATGACACTGATCAATACAATTACTGTATGACACTGATCAATACAATTACTGTATGACACTGATCAATACAATTACTGTATGACACTGATCTATTGAAAATTATAAAGAGTTCTGTAAGGCTGACCAAGTTATGTCATGACTTAAGGTTGATGTTAGTTTTAACAAAAAAAATTATGTATGATATACATACAATGTATAATCCTCATATTATACATGTATTAATAATGGAAAGCTTTATAATTTGATAAGAAATATTTGAACAAAAATATAGTTTCAGGAAACTCTGCTTGTTAGGCAACTTGGCCTATTAGGTACGGCATTATGTACTTATAATGTGACATAAGAGTTGAAATAATTTTGAGATGACGAAGTTGAAAAAAATATATATAATTTGCGTGTATTCTGAAGTTTACACTGGTTCTCTGGAGTTTACACTGGTCCTCTGAGGTTTACACGGGTCTCTGAGTTTACACGGGTCCTCTGGAGTGTACAACTGGTCCTCTGGAGTTTACACGGGTCCTCTGGAGTTTACACTGGCACTCTGGAGTTTACACTGGTCATCTGGAGTTTACACTGGTCCTCTGGAGTTTACACTGGTCATCGAGTTTACACTGGTCCTTTGGAGTTTACACTGGTCCTTGGAGTTTACACTGGCACTCTGGAGTTTACACTGATCCTCTGAGGTTTACACTGGTCCTCTTGAGTTTACATTGTTCTCTAGTGTTTAAACTGGTCCTCTGGAGTTTACATGGGTCCTCTGGAGTTTACACTGGTCAGCTGGAGTTTACACTGGTCCTCTGGTCCTCCTCGAGGATGGACGCTCATGGTATACTGTTCTCAAGGAATGACACACAAGGTTGTAAACTTCGTAACATCCCAGCATCCAGTAATCCCAATTAACTCCTAACTTCATGAAGTGCTTTTTGCAGCAATTATAAGAAAGAGATTCTCTGGAATTTTCCAGAATCATGAGGTGTTCTCTCAACAAGCTGCAACTGCAGCAATTAATTCTTGCTGCAATCAGGAGTAAATGCAGTCTGACAGTTGCTTTCCCTGCTCCTTGCAACGGAGTTCTGGCCCTTGCACCGTCGCTCTGATATTTGCAACGTCGCTCTGGTTCTTGCAACGTCGCTCTGCAGTAATGGACTTGCTGTCTTCCTTTGTAAACTGATTCGCCATACGACATCCTGGCACGCTCACTGATTGGCTGGCTTGGCCTGACTGGTCCGTGACTTGATTGGCTCTTATGACATACTCCGAACATGATTGGTCAGTTTGAGATCAACTGTCCATGATTGGACAGTTGAGCTGAACAAACTGTCATCCATTATTGTATATAAACTGGTATTAAGTGTACGCAAAATTAAAATACAAAAAAATTAAATAATTTACATAAAGAACAAAACAGGGTGACTTCATGACGAAGTCAAGTAGGGAGAGGTGAGGCTGATGTCAGCTAGGTGAGGTGAAGTGAGGTTTGAGGTCTGGTGTGATATCTGCTTCACCGCTGACATCACAGTGCACACAGCACCGCTCCCGTGCCAGATAAGTCAACTACGGGATCACCATAGTCCGTGCTACTTGGAACTTGTTCCGAGTAGCTGAATCTATAACAACAACAACAGCATCACAGTGTTCACTGGCAGGAAGCTAGACAACTCACACAGAAGCCCGTGAAGCCTCGACTCGAGCCCGCAGGAAGACAGATATCGTGGGCTGTGTAGAGAGATTCACTTTTCCCCCGCTTGTAATCACTACTAGTACCATCTAACAGATGCAAGCAGCCCGTTAAGATCAAAGTCTTTGAAGCGAAGACTCGTAAAGCCATGTAAGTTGAGCTCCGCGACTCGTAGTAACTTGGTAACTTAGCACTTCCGGTGAAAGTTGAGCCCACAACTTGCTCTCGTGTGTTGCTGCTCTCCGTGTCTTGATGGGCTAAAGTTGGTACAAAGTCGCCTTTTGTTCAGCTGAAAGTCCGCAAGTTGGGATATATCTTGTTAACGTTATTCATTTAGAGAGAGCGTGTAAGCTGCATGTCACGCTATTCACTTAGCAAGAGCGCGAATGGTGCCCAATGTTGGGCACATACCCAATAGCAATTACTCGGCAAAATTCAATAGTGAGGCTAGTTGCTAACATCTGGCTTCCAACCCCAGACACAGACAGACAGACAAACAGACATTCTAGTTTAAAGATATCTATAACATATTAAAACTAACCACAGCTTGAACTGGAAAGACCGATAGCCTCCCAGGGTCCAGATTCACGAAGCAGTTACGAAAGCACTTACGAACGTGTACATCTCTCCTCAATCATTGACGGCTTTGGTTACATTTATTAAACAGTTTACAAGCATGAAAACTTCCCAATCAACTGTTGTTATTGTTATAAACAGCCTCCTGGTGCTTCGCAGCTCATTAACTGTTAATAATTGTAAACAAAAGCCGCCAAAATTTGAGAAAAGATGTACAGGTTCGTAAGTGCTTGCGGAAACTGCTTCGTGAATCTGGCCCCAGATCTCTCGGCATGAAAAATACTGGTCCACATGCCAGACTTTGCTGTGAACCCCGTTGACTAACAACAGAAACTACTCTTCGCTTGTTTACCGATAGAGGTTTTACAGCGACAGCTTAGATCCGCTGGACGAGCCTAGTCCTCTGATGCCTGTCGTGTGTCAGGACGCGGCTAAAGCTGTAGTGCGCATCGGCAGCTTTCTGAATGATTTTTTTCCCATCGCCTGAAAGAAGAAAGATCTTTTTTTGCGCCTCTAGAAGGTCCTAAAATTGGTTCTGAAACCTCTAGCTTTCTAAGTAACTTCATATGCACCTCTAAAAAGTCTTAATAAATCAATTATGAAACAAATGCATGAAAGTCTACCTTCGCGAAAATCTAAAGATATTTTATAAGTTCCGCAGTCTGAAAGAGCCCCCAGACTATCGGGGAAAGTCTTTATCAAGACCCGCTTACGAATCTGGAAAATAGCAACGTGACTTCAGACTTCCATAAAAAGGCTGAAGAAACACACCTGAAGAAAGTGCAAATGAACGCTTGGGTTACCGGAGAGTGTTACGGCGCCTTTGACTCACACGTAAAGTTTAAAGATGAACGCGCGACCGCAGGTAAAATTTCAGGTCGCCTTGTATTTCAAACATCTGAATGTTAACCTTTAAAACAAAACAAAATGAGTAGATAAAATCCATTTTGCAAATTTGGATCAGCTAAACTTTAAACAAAATGAACGGGATTTATCGTCATATTTAATGTTCGCTAATTCCTAGAAATCCCCAGAAACTCCTAGAAACTTTAGAAATCCCTAAAAACTTTTAGAAACACCTAGAAACCTAGAAACCTTTAGAAACCCTTAACAATCCTTAGAAACCAACAGAAACCGTAGAAACATAGAAAAACCTTAGAAACCCTTAACAATCCTTAGAAAACCAACAGAAACCGTAGAAAACCCATAGAAACCCTAGAAACCCCTAACAATCCTTAGAAAACCCCCAGAACCGTAGAAACCCTTAGAAACTCCTGGAAATCTTAGAAACCGCCACCGCGGCCCGGTCCCCCTACCAGGCTTCTCTAGACCACATGTTTACCACTGTTCCGGATTCTTGGTTGATCTTCGTCCGAGAAATAACAGTGAAGTTGGAGGTTGGACCTCAAGCGGCCCCCCCCCTCGCCACCGCCCCCTTTCCACGAAATGTAAATGATGCAATTTTCGATCTTGTAAATAGCAGACTTGTCCATGGTAAGATTCGTGTCAGTTTGTGGTGAAGTTTTTTTTGTGGTCAATGTTTGTGTTGGCGATGTTTAGAGTGGTGAAGGGTAGGGAAGGTGGTGATGGGTAGGAAGGTGGTGATGGGTAGGGAAGGTGGTGATGGGTAGGGAAGGTGGTGAGGGTAGGGAGGTGGTGATGGGTAGGGAAGGTGGTGAAGGATAGGGAAGGTTGAAGGGGGAAGGTGGTGAAGGGTAGGGAAGGTGGTGATGGGTAGGGAGGTGGTGATGGGTAGGGAAGGTGGTGAAGGGTAGGGAAGGTGATGAAGGGTAGGGAAGGTGGTGAAGGGTAGGGAAGGTGGTGAAGGGTAGGGAAGGTGTGAAGGGTAGGGAGGTGATGAAGGGTAGGGAAGGTGGTGAAGGGTAGGGAAGGTGGTGAAGGGTAGGGAAGGTGATGAAGGGTAGGGAAGGTGGTGAAGGGTAGGGAAGGTGGTGGAGGGTAGGGAAGGTGGTGAAGGGTAGGGAAGGTGGTGGAGGGTAGGGAAGGCGGTGAAGGGTAGGGAAGGTGGTGAAGGGTAGTGAAGGTGGTGAAGGGCAGGGAAGGTGGTGAAGGGTAGGGAAGGTGGGAAGGGTAGGGAAGGTGGTGAAGGGTAGGGAAGGTGGTGAAGGGTAGGGAAGGTGGTGAAGGGTAGGGAAGGTGGTGAAGGGTAGGGAAGGTGGTGATGGGTAGGAAGGTGGTGAAGGGTAGGGAAGGTGGTGAAGGGTTGGGAAGGACGACGATGGGGACTCCCATCGTCGCCCAGGTTGTGAAAGTGACTACAGTGTGGCCTGTGTAGCTGTGTTATTACAGTGACACAGACGTAGTGAAGATGGCACCCGAGCAACGCCGGGTGCCTCGCCTGGCTGCTCCTCCCGGGGCCACTTCCAAGCCCCTGTTTCATCCATCAACAGTCATCATCCACACAGTCATCATCCACCAATCATCATTCACCCGCTTCATCCACACCCCGAGACGGAGAATCAGGGTAAAACAGGTACCTATATTTTCACACACACACACCACACACACCACACACACACACACACACACACACCACACCACACACACCACACACACACACCACACATGAAAATCATAACAATCTGTTACTTAAAATTAAAAGACCCAATTACGTGTCGAATTAAAGACCTCATTCAAAGCTCATCGTTCTCTCAAAACTCTCAAAATCGTGTCAAAATCGATTTTCTTTCACCAAATGGCTTAGAAAAAATGATAAGGTTACTATAATGTTGCTTTCATATGACCCCCATTTCCATATAAGAGCCTCTTGGTGGATATTGCCAGACATTACAAGCTGGTTGTCCCAGTGGCCATCGTTAGAGTGGAACTAACGAGGGGAATATATTAGCGCATCAGTGAGGCTAAGCGTTAAGGCGTTATTTATGGTCAAGTACTCGGGGGCTTAGGTCAATATTCTCGTGTGTTTCGGTTTGATTATTAATTGATGTGGTGAGGTGTGTGGTGTGTATGTGTGTGGTGTGTGTGTGGGGTGGTGTGTGTGTGTGTGTGTGTGGTGAGCCATGTCTGGAGTTTCCCCTTAACATGTTCAACATGACCTTGGCTGCAATTCTGAACATATACATACATAAAACTCCCAGCATGCCTATATACATATACAAACAAGTATGGATATACATACACAGAGACTAAAGCTCCCCCCCCCACACATCATTCCCCTCGCTGATCAGAGCAATAAAGACAGCTTCACGCCCCCAGCAAGCACAGCAATCGCAACAAATCGTGACACAGATGCAACAAATAGACAGGAAATTAAACGAGTTACCCGGAAGGTGTATGATTCTTCCATCTTCTTTGATGCTCTGTTGACGTCTAATCTATGTTTACGTTCTGTTGGCGTATGTCTAAACGTATGTTGTAGTCTGTTGGGGGTATATCTAAACTATGTTGTGCTCTGTTGAAGTATATCTAATCTACGTGGTGCTCTATTTAGGTCTCTTTTGTCTTTGTGGTGCTCTATTTTTGTCGATATTGTCTATGTGGTGCTCTATTTTCGTCCATATTGTCTATCTGGTGCTCTGTTTTCGCCTATATTTTGCATGTGGTGTTCTCTTTCGTCTATATCTATATAGTGCTCTAGAAATATATGAGAATGTTAATTATACCGTGTTTTACATTCTCATATATATATATATATATATATATATATATATATATATATATATATATATATATATATATATATTCTCCCTGTGTTTTCCTGTTTGTCTTATCTCCCTTATCTCTTGTTTCTGGTATATACTGTGTAGTGTTTTGTGAATTTACTTAGAGCTCTGTGGTGCTATGTAGAGCTCAATAGTGCTCTGTGCAGGTGCTCTGTTATGCCCCTGTGGGCGCTATGTGGTATGTAGAGTTATTCCGAGGTGCTCTATGTTGTTTACCTACACGTCATCAATACCTACATGACATCAATTACTATTATCCACGCATTAATTGATGAATAGTAATTGATAATAATTGATGAGTTCCACTTGACTGACTCTCATTTCGTAAGATCGTCGCTTGAAATAGATTCACTAAACCATTATAGACCAATAAAACCACAAGCTACTTCGGATAACTGGTCATTGTAAACGGATTTACTGCAAAGGGGTCCACTTATCCAGTTATTGCTGTGGAGGTCCAAAGGAGCCACGGGGTAATGACACCTATGGACACCGTGCTGAAGGGTGATATTAATCCCGTCGCTTCTAATTACAGCTTTAAGGATAATGTTTTTGTTAATTATGAAATCCTGGTGGGATTACGGTCGTTCGGTGCTACCCTGGAGTGGTGGTAGTGTGGTGGTGGTAGTGTGTGGTGGTAGTGTGGTGGTGGTAGTGTGTGGTTGGTGGTAGTATGTGGTGGTGGTAGTGTGTGGTGGTATTACTTTGTGGTACTCATGTGAACGACATGGGATGTCGTTCACATAGGCCACGATGCGTACACGGGCTGTCGTTCACCTAGGCCACGCATGCGGACACGGGCTTGTCGTTCACATAGCCACGCATGCGCACACGGGCTGTCGTTCACATCCTCATTTAGGTGTGATATAATGAACCGCCCCAGTAACTATAAACAATGTTCTGTGTATGTGATTTAATGTTCGGCGCATTTTGCGGAAAGTAACATTACTCACGCTCGCTCACATCCATTACCCGTAAACAGGATTATTTATTATTATTAATTATTTCAACAGTTATGTTAATAGTTTTAATATTAATTTTTTTTGGGGGGGTTTGTATTTTTTCCGTTTTTGTAATTATGATTATATTTATTATTATTATTATTATTATTATTATTATTATTATTAAATTATCAATACAGACTTCATGGAAATGGAAGACTAGAACCAGGGACCACAAGCGTGTGAACCAGAGCTCTATCCACTCAGCTATGAGTGACTCAATAGGGAAAGAAAGATTAAGAAAGATCCTCAATACTGAAGCAACTATACTGCTGCCCTGCTGGAATTACTTCTGGGAATATTTCCCTATTAAGGCCACTCATAGTTCAGTCGATTGTGCTTCTGCTCCCACGCTTGGGTTCCGTCGTTCGAGTCTGCAAGAACCCAAGTGAATGACATTATTATTAGTATTGTAATCTGCGATTCAGCTGATTGTAGTGTTCATTGTTTTGTTATATTATTCTTGTTGGTTTAAATTAAAAATCGACAAAAGCTTTTATATCAATAAGAGTGAATGTTTATCCAAGTTTTTATCAATAAGAGTGAATGTTTATCCAAGTTTATATCAATAAGATGTGAATGTATCCAAGTTTTATATCAATAAGAGTGAATGTTTATTCAAGTTTATATCAATAAGAGTGAATGTTTATCCAAGTTTTATATCAATAAGAGTGAATGTTTATCCAAGTTTTATATCAATAAGAGTGAATGTTTATCCAAGTTTTATATCATAAGATGTGAATGTTTATCCAAGTTTTATATCAATAAGAGTGAATGTTTATCCAAGTTTATGTCATAAGAGTGAATGTCTGTCTATCCAAGCTAGCAAGCCAGACGTTAAGGGTCTAGCCACACGCAACATGGAGTCTGGTGATGTTGTAGGAAGTCTCATAGGGTGGTCGGGGTGGGCCCTTTTCCCACCCTTGAACGGTGAATGTGAAATATGTAGCCAAACGTCCGTAGAGTTTATATATATTTTAAATAGTATGAATTCATGGATACTGACATGCAAACCGAGTTCGGATGATAGATTTTAGGTATTCTAGAGACAACCTTTAGATTACAGTGATGCAGATAGTGTGCAGTGAGAATGGATATAGTGATAGAGAGGGGGTGTTGTGACTTTGTGAAGGGTGGTGACGGTGTGACGGTGTTTAACAGTGATGGAGCCTTTGTGTTGTAGATATGGTTACAGTGTTGGGGCGAGAGAGGGAGGGGGGTGGTGGGGGTTGATGGGAGGCATGTGTGGGGTGCGTGTGGGTAGTGATGGGGAAAGGTTCTGCGTGGCGGGAGATGGGTAGGTCGTTTGTGGGAGAAGATGGAGATGGTAAATGGGAGGACATGGTGTTTGAGGTGAAGCCTGTGGAAGGTGTTTTGGCTGGTCCCGGGCCTCGGTACTGTGTGTGGTGTGTGTGTTGTGGTGTGTGTGTGTGTGTGTGTGTGTGTTGTGTGTGTATTCACCTAGTTGTATTCACCTAATTGTGCTGGCGGAAGGGGGGGTTGAGCTCTGCTCTTTCTGGCCCGCCTCTCAACTGTCAGTCAACTGTTTCTACTGCTATTATTTTTTTCCACACATACAACACACACCAGAAAGCAGCCGTGACGGCTGACTAACTCCCAGTACCTATTTACTGCTAGGTAACAGGGACATAGGGTGAAAGGAACTCTGCCCATCGTTCTCGCCGGCGCCCAGGGATCGAACCCGGGACCACATGGATCACGTGTCCAGCGTGCTGTCCGCTCGGGCACCGGGGCTCCCTCTACGGCTGTG
>WNGS01166226.1:439325-451644 GCA_020271785.1 Procambarus virginalis | reverse complement strand
ACATATCCACATTAGGGCATATACAAATTATTAAACAGGAGTAATTACGATACTCCTTAATTAGATAATTTAATAATCAGCAGGTTGATAATTGAATAATCACCACGGTGATAATTTTAATACTGATTGAATTACCCAGGCTGTGTTGCTTGCTGTCAGGCCGTATGTATATTTTCGATTTTAAAGTTTTTAATAGTCTATAGAGATAATCCACAGATCCATTATTTATATATATATATATAATACTACATATCTGTATCAATAGGGACACACACTGTACCCAGAGAGACATAGATTTCCATATCAGACATACAGCATCATACAAGACAGGTGTTGTGTGTGAGTGTGTGTGTTGTGCGTTGTGTGTTGAACGCCCTATGGAAGCCCAAGTCCATCTGACAAACACGTGTCAGCAAACTTTCCTGTCCAGCACGACTGCAGTCTTCATCTCAGTCCGGAGCGCGAGCCCACTGGTCATATACGGTCTTTACCAGACGAACGTCCGCCGCAATCATCCTTTGATGGGACGGCCTCTGACTCCCGACAGGGGTAGACGGTCGGCTCTCTTCCTCAAGGGCACGCTCGCTCCATTCCCTCCTTAGTTATGTCCAAGATAACTCTGGTTTTTATTTTTTCTGAATTTTTTCTAATTTTGGAATCCTTATTTCCTTTCGATGTAATATAGAGACAATATATACCAAGAATTCGATACAGAAACATTTTGTTGATATAATCTTTATATCTCCGTTTAAATAATGATTTTCATGAATGACTAATAAACAAAACACATGTTTTGAATGTCTATACTATAAAAAAATGTGCAGTAATCTGATTCTCTGCTTGACGAGTAAATTTCCGATGAATAAAGAATTTCATCTTTATTTGCGGCAATCACGTTATTAAATATTCAATGATTTAAGATCTTTTTAAGTCAACCTGTTCGAAAAGGGAAACACCAAAGGCACACGCACCGTAATATAATATATTTAAATGACGAGAGTGTTTTTTTTAATGCAAGTGATGCATGTTATAGATGACCAGAATGTTTTTCCACTCCTGAGCGTCACTATCTTCTGCTTGCATAGTGACTCGCGAGTTTATTATAGGCCTGCTCAGGCCACAGTGGGGTTATTACAGTCCTCCTGCAGAGCCACAGTGGGGTTATTACAGTCCTCCTGCAGACCACAGTGGGGGTTATTACAGTCTTCCTGCAGGCCACAGTGGGGTTATTACAGTCCTCCTGCAGGCCACAGTGGGGGTTATTACAGCCCTCCTGCAGGCCACAGTGGGGGTTATTACAGTCCTCCTGCAGGCCACAGTGGGGTTATTACAGTCCTCCTGCAGCCACAGTGGGGGGTTATTACAGCCCTCCTGCAGGCCACAGTGGGGGGTTATTACAGCCCTCCTGCAGGCCACAGTGGGGGGTTATTACAGCCTCCTGCAGGCCACAGTGGGGGGTATTACAGCCCTCCTGCAGGCCACAGTGGGGGTTATTACAGCCCTCCTGCAGGCCACAGTGGGGGGTTATTACAGCCCTGCAGGCCACAGTGGGGGGTTATTACAGCCCTCCTGCAGGCCACAGTGGGGGGTTATTACAGCCCTCCGCAGGCCACAGTGGGGGGTTATTACAGCCCTCCTGCAGGCCACAGTGGGGTGATCACAGTCCTCCTGCAGGCCACAGTGGGGTTATTACAGCCGAGAGGAATGTAGCGACCCAGAACGCGTACATGCACACCAGCTCGCGGAACGTGTATGTTAACAACAACAAAAAAAATCCCATTAGCATAAGCCTAGCCTGTTACATATTTCATCCCCCCCCCACACCCCCCCCCCTACCTCCACTTTGCGTGTGCGGTCGTTCATTACGACACGGAGCTGGTTGTGCCGCATATCTGTGTACTGTATCGTATTAGTTGTAATGCGATAATTGGATGAGAATAGGGGTGGTTGACGGGGATAGTTAAGGGTCTATCTAATAGTCTCGGGAGGTGATTTTCGGAGTATTAGAGGAGTGGATCTTTGAGGGGGGGGATATTTTTTTTTTTTTTTGGCCAGGAGTGGGGTCTTCGCCGTTATTAGCGATGGTCTTCACCGTATTAGCGATGGTCTTCACCGTTATTAGCGATGGTCTTCACCGTTATTAGCGATGATCTTCACCGTTATTAGCGATGGTCTTCGCCGTTATTAGCGATGGTCTTCGCCGTTATTATCGATGGTCTTCGCCGTTATTAGCGATGATCTTCACCGTTATTAGCGATGGTCTTCACGTTATTAGCGATGGTCTTCACCGTTATTAGCGATGGTCTTCACCGTTATTAGCGATGGTCTTCACCGTTATTAGCGATGGTCTTCGCCGTTATTAGCGATGGTCTTCACCGTTATAGCGATGGTCTTCACCGTTATTAGCGATGGTCTTCGCCGTTATTAGCGATGATCTTCACCGTTATTAGCGATGATCTTCACCGTTATTAGCGATGGTCTTCACCGTTATTAGCGATGATCTTCACCGTTATTAGCGATGGTCTTCACCGTCGACAGTGACTGTCTTTACCGTTGTCGGTCACTGTTGTTTAACACATAATATTCACACGTTATTATGAGTTCTCTTTTACTTCATTTTTAACTTTATATTATTTTCGCCCCGCAGTTTGTGTCTGAACCATCTGTCATCTTACAAATTACGTCCGAATTTGGCCGTTTACCCGTATGGTCGAAAATGGTCGTAATTTGAAAATAAAAAACTAATTGTAAATAAATTTTGGGTATTTTTTTTTCCAAACAGCAAGTTAAGGGTCCTCTGATGGGTTAAAGAGGGCAGGAAGGTTCTCCTAAGGTTTCAAAACGTCGTGAAAACCGTTAATTGAAACTTTCCTCTCCTAACCTAACCGAGTAAGCCAGATGACTCATAACACAAAACGGGGCAGTACATCACTTTGGTAAGCCGATTTCATTTCAAATTACGTTCATTTTTGGCCATACAGGAAAACGAGCGAAAAGCGACGTAATTTTAAGAGGACGGGTTGCAGGGTAACCATCTGTGGGTTTTTGCTACGCATTGTGGGACGAACTCAAGATATGTTTAAATATGTGTTGTATTTAAATATGTGCGGGTTGTATTTATCCGGGGAAGGGGGGGGGTAAACACCTGCGTATCTAACTGGGAGACTGTATGGTCGTGGGTAGCTGGTCGTGGGTCGCTGGTCGTGGGTAGCTGGTCGTGGGTAGCTGGTCGTGGGTAGCTGGTCGTGGGTAGCTGGTCGTGGGTCGCTGGTCGTGGGTAGCTGGTCGTGGGTCGCTGGTATCATGAGCGGCGTCCTCATAAGTCTCCTCTTCCCTTTTTCAAAGATCATACATATACACCTTTATAAATAGGTCACAGGTAACCTCTTAATTAAAATTGGATATAAACAGGATGTGTATGCGTGGTGCAATTTTGATATATGGGAATTTCAAATATGGCGACCAGCAATGCTATCACTCCAGCCAGAATGTGACGCCTATCAGGCCAGAGCTAGATCCAGGGGTCCCGGATGTATATATGTAACCTGATTGGTCGAATTTTCTATCGACCTGCCAATCTCAGTGCGAGCAGAGATCACGTGACTTCCGAGGGGAGTTGCAAGGCAGCTCATTGGTCCCGGAGTCCTCAGTGTACTCTGGGAGCTTGAAGGGGGTAGACGTGCTGCAAAGCGTTTCATATTTCGATAAGATTTAGCACAGCGCAGCGAAGCCAGACGTTAAAAGAAGAGTCAAGAAGGCTCGTGGTACACGAGAAAGGTGAGGCAGTTACTTCAAGTAATTAAGATTCGCAATTTCCAAGAGTTAGTAATGTCCCAGGGGGCGGCCTGCTGCTTGGTGAATCCAGCTACAATTCGAGTAATGCTGGTGGGACAAGTTTTCTCTGCATCCAGGCTATAAAGAACTCCAGTGAACAGGAGCGAGGAAGCGTTCTCACTAGTAAGCCTGAGGCTCTCAACGAACATCGAGTGAACAGTCCCTGACAAGAACGATTGGCTATACAATACGAGGAACGCAGTGGCCAGGAGGTCATGTTCTGATGCTCAAATAACATTGTGACGACAGAACCGTGAGTGGCTGCCAATGATTAGAGCCGCGGTATTTCTCCAGTGAGCGTAGAGCTAACTTTACACATTCATACACTGTGAAAATATTGTGTGAGGTTGCTATTGATTTGAATGGGGTTACGAGTGGAACATTGGTCTAACTCCGGCCGTTTGTGTTGCTCCCTGAGGATAGGCCAGTTTCCGGAGACCAGTTAAGACCCACAGCCTCATGCCGACGTAACTTTTAAAAAGATATATATATTGATTTATACCATATGTTCACTCTGTTGCACCACTCTCGGGGGTCCGACGCCCAATGGGGGTCCTCTGCGGATATATTCTGGGGTCGTCTTGGTTGTGTTGCAAGAGGAGAACGTTAATTGGGTCGCTGGTCGAGGGCAACCGGTCGAGGGCAGCCGGTCGAGAGCAACCGGTCGAGGGCGGCAGGTCGAAGGCGACAGCCGGTCGAGAGCAGCAGGTCGAGGGCGGCATGCCGGTCGAGGGCAGCTAATCGAAGGCAGCCGGTCATTGTTCGTTGACCGCAGGTGGTGTGTGTGTGTCGGTCGCCAATACTCGTGTTGCCGTCAAAACGTTTCGCAGCATAAAAATACATCAATGTGTGTCAAATAGAATCGATATAGTAAGTTTTTTGTGTGTAATGCTTCTTCCAATCTCAGCGGCTGTGATGTGTGTGTGTGTTCTCTATTGGCTTCTCCACAAACATGTTGGCTATCGCACCACTCTTTCTCTTTCTCTCTCTCTCTCACCCTCATTCTCTCACTCTATTTCACTTTCACTCTTTCACTCTCTTTTCTTTTGTCTTATCGCAGGTGGGTAAAGGAGGATACCCCCCTTATGACTCCTGTCAACAAACTGAGAATGTTCCCCTTTCCATAGTTCATGGAAAGGGGGAAGCTTTACCCTACAACTCTGTTCCATGGAACACGACCCGCCGTTAGGTTTACTCCCAGGTCCCCAATTACTGCTGGGTGAACAGGGGCGAGCAGTTATGGACTGGTTCCCAATTAATCCATCCCTGATGACCAAACCACACATCAGTAGACGGGGAAACGACGACGTTTTGGATCGCCCTGGACCATTATCAAGTGTGTGCCACATAGTGATCATGTCTCCTCTAATTCTTCCGTCTTCCAGTGTCGTGAGGTTCAGTTCCAGCAAATTTTCCTTGTAGCTCATACCTCTCAGCTCGGGGACTAGCCTGGTGGGATACCTCTGAACAATTTTTAACTTCATTTTATATTTGACTAGATGTGTACTCCAGGCTGGAGCCGAATATTCCTATATTGGTCAGACATATGAGGTATACAAGGTTATGAATGATTTCTTACACAAGTTTCTGAAGTCAGTTCTTAGGTTTGCCGGCTTTGCATACGCTGCTGATGGTATCCTTTTGATGTGGGCTCCAGAGGACAGTCCTGGTGTGATAGCAACCTCCATATTTTTCTTTCTTCCTGATTCCTGAAGGATTTCCTCTCCCCGCTGGAACCTTGTATTTGGCCTCCTGCTCCCTACTCCTATCTTCATTACTTTGCACTTGCTCGAGTTAAACTCTAGTAGTCATTTGTTGGACCATTCCGTCAGTCTGTCCAGGTCACCCTGTAACCTCTTGCAGTCATCCTCTGTCTTAATCTTTCGCATAATTTTAGCATCATCAGCAAACATTGAGAGGAATGAGTCTTTACATTCTGGAAGATCATTCACGTATATCAGAAACAAGATAGGTCCGAGTACAGAACCCTGTGGGATTCTGCTGGTGACATAACGCCAATCTGAGGTCTCACCCCTCACTGTAACTCTCTGCTTCCTATTGCTTAGGTACTCCCTTATCCATTGGAGCACCCTTCCACTTACTCCAGAATGTTTCTCCAACTTATGCAACATTCTCTTATGGGATACTGTGTTAAACACTCTCTGACTGTCCAAGGAAATGCAGTCTACCCATCCTTCTGTTTCTTGCTGAGTGTGTGTGTGATCATCCACAAAATGCAGCCCACAGAAGCTGTCTATTTCCTTATTATCTGTACCGTTAGATGTATGTATAACAGATGTATGAAGTGAAATGAAACTCTGCCAAATGGTTTCTGCTCAAGCCGAAATTCAAACCCTGGACTTTCGGCCACGAATCAAAGTCGTTCACCGCTCGACCACATGGCCTCCCTCTCTCTCTCTCTCTCTCACACACACACACCGAACCTGTACACCTGTTGATTGACGGTTGAGAGACGGGACCAAAGAGCCAGAGCTCAACCCCCGCAAACACAACTAGGTGAGTACAACTAGGTGAGTACACACACACACACACACACACACACACACACACACACACACACACACACACACACACACACACACACACACACATACACACATACACACACACATACATTTTAACACGTATCTTTTATCAAGAAAGTGGAATTCACGAATGCTGTGAAGAGGAAGACCATCTCGGTTGAATTTATCAACAAGAAGTTAATATTTTGCATTAAATAATTAAAAATTATTTTCCATATCACCTGCTAATTACGTAGGTAATTGACCTGTATCAGTGCGGGTCTTCTCGAGGTGTATTGGATACCAATTTGGGTTATTGGCCATTGATTTACAACAAGTTAATTAGGGTGATTCTTGCTAATCTTTTCTAGTGTTTTTCATCCACAAAAGTGGCCATCCATTTGAGTATTTTGAGAGCCAATCTGGTGCCAAAATGAGATTCAGAATATTGTATATTCCAAGTGATGGCAGTGTTGAAATTGCCTTAAGGAGGAGGAGGATGATGAACGTATTTCTTCAAGCAGCACTAAATATGAACATGGGAGTTTAATAACTGGAGTTATTAATAACTGTTGTGTGACTGTTGTGTCTGGGGGATATGAATGCTCGGTTTTGTTTCCAGAATATTCAGTCTCACCTCATCATCACCTTTGTGACGTAGTGGCTGCATGTTCTTTACGTAATGCATTTCTTGCAAGAGTTGCTGTCTGTTTGTACAGTTTAACGAACGAGGTCGCTATCTAAACTGCTGCTATTCTTCGCTTACCGCTCTATAAAAATAAATACAATTCTTCAATCAACAGCTTCCTCCATGCTATTCTATTTTCGCAACCAATTTCCTGTCCCAATTTACCAGTAGCTTTCAATTTACAATTCCTCTTTTTTTGCAGTTTCATGACAAAAATGATTTTTTTTCCACTCTGCTTCGCATTTTTACCTCTTATTCATCTTTATTCAATTTCATATTTTTGCATATCGCTTCTTCATAATTTATCGTCCCTGAATCATTTTTAAGGTGCGGATGTTCCCATTAGTCACACGAATGTCAGTTTAAAGTCTTTCGTTGTCTCGGTGAAGATATTGCAAACGATGATAGATTGGCTTGTTGACACACGAATGACTGTACGACCATATGAACGCTTGTAGCTAAATATGAGTACTTTCGAAGCAAGATAATCTGTGACATATTTATTATTCATTTCGCTTGTCGTTTAGTGTACGATTATACAAGCTGGTGACACGGAGTGTATAATCGTCCGTGTCCATCCTGGTACAGTTATAATTATACCTGGCCCCCCAGGTGATATAATTATAATTGGCCCCGCAGGTGATATAATTATAACTGGCCCCGCAGGTGATATAATTATAACTGGCCCCCCAGGTGATATAATTATAACTGGCCCCCAGGTGTTGAGATTACTAAAATTACTTAGTGTCGAATTTCTTCTGATTTTTCAGGTCAAATGGGGTATGGGTTCCCTTAACTTTCTTTCACTCTCATCCACTTTACTCCTCACCTCCTTCCCTCTCCCTTTCATTCCCCTTACCTCCATTTCCCTCACTTCCCCCCCCCCACCTTCCTTCTTCACCTCATTTCCCCACACCAAAAGTTCACTTACATGAGCTTTTCCAGATCACAATATGACCCGGATACTTTTCAGAGTGCTTCACTTAAATCAGTGTTTCTAGTAGTTTTAATTACCATAAGTGCGGTACGTAGGCCTGTTGGCCCAAGCAAGACGGGTCTCGTTTAAATTCCACTCCGTCTCTCTCCCTATCCAACCTATCCTTCAAACCTGCTCAAGATGTTTACCTCAGCAACACCAGTTGATAGTGATATCCACCTATCCACGACCCAAAGCGTATATATAGCTTCTGTATATATAGCCCTCGTATCTCTAAACTTATGTAGCCGGTGCCAGTTATCGTGGGTTGTGATCTCATTCATGATCTGGATTTAATTAACCTCGTGAGCTCTTGGGAAAGGGAAGGAGCACAGAGAGAGAGAGAATTATCAGGGAGGGAAGCACTGGAACCATTACGACTATATAGCACTTGGAAGGGGTCAGGATAAGGATTTAGGATGGGACGGAAGGGAAGGAATGGTGCTTAACCACTTGAGGACGGTCGGGGATTGAACGCCGACCTGCATGAAGCGAGACCGTCGCTCTACCGTCCAGCCCAAGTGGTTAGGTATTAATTACTGGTGGAGATAGAGAAAGAATTGAAAACTTTAGAGAGAGCAAGAAAAGTTGAATGTCTTTAATATGTAAACACACACACACAATACCTGCGTGCTGTAGACGGGGTGGAAGTATTTATGACAGTAGATGGAGTAAGTAGTGGTAACACACACACTGCGAGCGATTTGGTTCCCTGGGTTCGAATCCTGGCCAGAGATGGATCGACTTGGAAACAGTCCTTATATAAATGTTCGGCCAAACCCCCATCCCCCCTTGTTTACCAAGCAGTAATTGGAAAACTATTAGGGAGAGACCTACTGTGAGTTATGTGATGTAAAAGCTCTCAGCCTGCTAACAGGAGTTAGCAGTCTTCTGGTCCTATACCCACCTACGTAAAAAAAGAAATCTAGTTCTCATTTTATATTTAATTTAAAGCTTTTTAATTATTACAACGGTTACTGTGTACAAGTGCTTAGCATTAGACACAAGTTGGCCACAGATCTTACAGACTTGTGGTCCTGTGAGACCTCTGTGAGACCTCTGTGAGACCTCTGTGAGACCTCTGTGAGACCTCTGTGAGACCTCTGTGAGACCTCTGTGAGAACTCACTCAAACTAGCTTGAAATACCAGATTTAACAACTCTATTCTGTACATAGCACACAGTTCTACAGAGCAGAAAACGTCGATTTAAAAGTTTGACAAATATTAGGAGGAGGCCATGAGGAATAATCCATGACGTTCGTGATCACTTTTGTGTTCCATTATTTTGTATTAATGTATCCCAAATTAAATAAAAACTAATTCAAAATGAAAGTTATCTGGAAATTTATATTTAACAGTATAATATTTTGTCTTTCTTTATTGCTTCATGATATCGTATCTCTGTGCTTCGTCAGATCTGGGGCAGCAAGACTGAAGATAAAATGTCTCGGAATTCTCCTCCAAATATCCTGCTATCCTGTTGGATATCCAGGCTCACCTCGTCTCTTATTTCAGGATAGTCTCTTCTCCCCCCTGACCTAAACTAGCGCTCTCGTAATAGACGTTCACAAGCTATTGAGACCGTTCCGGGGGTGTTCACTGCACCGGACATTCGTACTGACACAGCATCAAATAAACCAGTGATCAAATCAAGCTGATTTGATCTAAACAAACGTTTAAACGTATTCAGGCGAACAGCAGGCGGTCGTTCGTCTCCCAGTTCCGAGGTGCCATAGAGAGGACGCTGTCATCTTCAGTCGTGACAGTATACCAACAGTATTACTGTTAAACTAATCCAACAGGAACCTTGATTACGGTTCAAACCTATGTACTGGGCGTGCTCTAGTCGACTGCACCGCCACAGTCGACTGCACCGCCACAGTCGACTGCACCGCCACAGTCGACTTTGGTTCATTGATACATCACGTTAATGGGATTTCTCTGAGAATTACTGTTGGTATACTGTCATATACCAACAGTATACTTCGCACTCGAGGTATACTGTTGGTAGGGTCGAGAGGAAGGGGGGTCTATATAAGAGTATCACCATACCAGAGTGTTGTACGTCTTCTGATCTGTCCAATTACATCCTTATAAGACATTTGAGAGTACGAGATCTTCCTCGTGTGTGCCGTGACTGAGCACAAGGCGGAATCCGCTTCTCCTATACTCATCTCGGGGCTCATATATTTCCCTCATGAGCGGTCCGTGGTGAGGAAGTACTCAACCTCCTATGCTGAAGCGAACCAGCCAAAGACTGTCTACAGGGAGGGTCTTCCACTGTCCGAAAGGTCTGTTCCCCCCCCCCCCACATAAGGCTGAATAGGTGGCACCTGTGATTTCCGCAGTGAGGGTAATTAGACAATTCCCCCCCCTCCTGCTCACTCCTCCTCTAATCTGGCCGGATGGTGTGCTTGGAGGCGTAAGGTAGACAAATCCAGTATAATTATTGCTCCAGTATAATCACCTATTGTAATTGTCACGAAGCCCTTGCCAGCACAAGGGGGACAGAGAACCAGTGTGTGTGTGTGTGTGTGTGTGTGTGTGTGTGTGTGTGTGTGTGTGTGTGTACTCACCTAATTGTACTCACCTAATTGTGCTTGCGGGGGTTGAGCTTTGGCTCTTTGGTCCCGCCTCTCAACTGTCAATCAACAGGTGTACAGATTCCTGAGCCTACTGGGCTCTATCATATCTACACTTGAAACTGTGTATGGAGTCAGCCTCCACCACATCACTTCCTAGTGCATTCCATTTATTAACTACTCTGACACTGAAAAAATTCTTTCTAACGTCTCTGTGGCTCATCTGGGTACTAAGTTTCCACCTGTGTCCCCTTGTTCGTGTCCCACCCGTGGTGAAGAGTTTCTCTTTGTCCGCCCTGTCAATTCCCCTGAGAATTTTGTAGGTGGTTATCATGTCTCCCCTTACTCTTCTGTTTTCCAGGGATGTGAGGTTCAGCTCCTTTAGCCTTTCCTCGTAGCTCAATCCTCTCAGTTCCGGGACGAGCCTGGTGGCATACCGCTGAATCTTCTCTAACTTTGTCTTGTGTTTAACTAGGTATGGTGTGTGTGTGTGTGTGTGTGTATTTGCACACTGTGTAAATTGTGTCTGTGTATATTTACCTAGTTGTATTTACTTAGTTGTGCTTCTGGGGTTTGAGCTCTGCTCATTCGGCCCGCCTCTCAACTGTCAATCAACGGTGTGTGTGTGTGTGTGTGTGTGTGTGTGTGTGTGTGTGTGTGTGTGTGTGTGTGTGTGTGTGTGTGTGTGTGTGTGAGTGTGTGTGTGTGTGTGTGTGTGTGTGTGTGTGTGTGTGTGTGTGTGTGTGTGTGTGTGTGTGTGTGTGTATGTGTGTGTGTGTGTGTGTGTGTGAACCAGTTATCTTACTCTCCAGGAAGCCCTCAAAATAATTAATGCCACACGTGAACAAAATGGCTGCCCAGTAATTATTCTCCTCCTGACCTATGTTGTGGTAGGGGGGAGGAGGGAAGGTTCTCACGTGACTATTCTTCTATAATAATGCCTAGGCCGTATATCTGTCAGGTGCTTGATTTACAGTCACTGTTCATGTATATATACTCTACCTCATTATAATCACATTTTTTGTTATTACAATACGCATCTACTAGATCTATTGAGATAAGTTCCTTGCTGATTCTACTAGCCCTGATGGCAAAGTTCCCTTGTGAGTTAACTATATCCCTGATCTACCAGAGTTCCGTGGCAGAGTCTGCCTTGGAACTTTGACCAGGCAGGGGCTACTGCCTGTTTTCAGTCTACAAAACTTTGTAAACACACTTTCAGTTCCTGCTTCTTACCCCTTTTCATACTCCAGTCCTTCCCCTTCTCTCTCTCTCTCGTCTCTCTTACTCTCTCTCTCTCTCTTTCCCTCTGACTCCAGATCCTTCACGTGCCCTCCCTCCTCCTTCAAGGTTCCCTACATGTACTATACCTTCTTAAGGTATCTGTGTTCCTCTTGGAGAAGGAATTTTAATGTAGGGGTGTACAATGCATTTTTTTTTGTAACGGAAGGGATGAAATTCCACGCATGTTTCCACTCTCCTCCCCACCACCCGTGTCCTCTATGTGTCTCTTCCCACCCCCCCACCGTGTCCCCACCCCCCCCATGTGTCCTCCTCTCCCCCCCTCAGAGCCCCCCCCTCCCTAGTGAGTTACCCCGTCTCCCTCGTAGCCCGATCTCTCCTCGCCAGGTCGTTAGCAAGTCCATCAGGACCGTCTTTGCATCTTAATTTTAGCTCCGTTGAAAACATTAAAGGATGGGTTGATCTCTGAAG
>WNGS01166226.1:422230-433745 GCA_020271785.1 Procambarus virginalis | reverse complement strand
ATTAATTAAAATTATATTAAACAGAGGGGAAAATTACTTATTATCGTGCTTTGTTAAGCATTAACTATATCTATACGAAGATATTAAGTCACGTGTGTGTAATTAACTATACGAGTTCATTCTAATTATTTAGAATGTCAGCTGTTGCGGGTTAAGCACCCTTGATGGTCGCTGGACACTATTCTTTATGAGAGCCGGATACAGCTGCCCACAACATGGGAGCCGGATACAACCGCCTTCAACACGAGAGCCGGATACAGCTACCAACAATCATGGGAACCGGATACAGCCGCCCTCAACATGGAGCCGGATAAAACACCTTCAACACGAGAGCCGAGATACACCCGGCCTCAAACATTTACATCAAAATCCACGTTTTGTAGACAAGTGCTAAATGACAGAAATTAAATGCAAATGGAATTAGTGTTTCATCTAATTATAAAGCAATTGGGTTGCCACCCCTAACCATGCATAATTCATCCTAGAGCACGTAACCATTCTGCCAGGGCCCGACGCTGTCGCTCGAATTAATATTTTGTCCGTAGCGTTGCTAACTGCTCTTCAGGCGATACCGTTCTCTGTGGACAAAAGTTATAATTACGCATCTATAGGAAAGTGCAGAGACACGATGCTTGGATATATATTATATATATATATAAATATATAATATATAAATTAATATTAATAAATATGTCGTATTTACGTGTTATTTTACATGGCCAAAATTTCGAGCAATGATTCGGCCAGAAATATGTTCGTTCTCACTTTTTCAGGTTTCACATAGCCTCTGTCTCCCTTTTTGTTTTATTAATTAATGATTTCTAATTGTCTCTGATTTATATAATTGAAATGCTCATCGCCCCCTGTTGGCCTGATCAACTAGTATAGCGTTTCAATACTTATTCTTGATGGCCTAAACAACAGGTTATTACGTTTAAATTACGATCAATTGTTTTAAACCATCACGAATATAGTGTCGTGAAACGTGTTTGACCCCCCCCCCCTATCTCGACCTCGATGAGGTCAAAGGGCATCGAGGTGTTGAGGTCTGTGTTACGTGCAAGAATCATCGTTTAATACCCTTCAGTACTCTTTGATCGCACTTGGCGTCTGATCCTGGATGATATTAGATTCCCTAAAATTCTTTAACGCTTCTTGGCATTTTTGTCTTAAACAGGCTTTTGATTCCAAGTGGTCTTTGATGATGGTCTTTAAACCATGAAAATATGGTTTTAAGACCATAATCCTTAAAACCTTAAAACCAACTTAACGATTGCATCAATTTTGTACTTGTCCTCAGCTGGCCCCCTGAATTGAGTTAACATTAAATGGCTTCATAAATCCAATAGTCCCATAAATCCAGATGACCCTTCAATTAAACACAATTTGCAACTTTCTATCTCCATTAGTTGCTAAGTGACATTTGACTCTAGCTGACCTCTGACTACAGCATACCCCTTCACACTTGTTAATCCCTGACCAATGCTGACCCTTGACCCCCGCTGACCCCTGACCCCAGGTGACCCCAAGACTCACCGTCGGCGGAAGTGGCGAGGCGGAGGTCGTCTGGGTACTGGTCAATGAGGCGCTTGATCAGGTCAATTTGTTCTATGGTGAGTTGAACAGCGTTGAGGCGCTGAGACTCACACGGCACATAGGAGACCCAGAACTGTGGGGCAGGAGAGTAGTGTTAGTGGCACCAGCTGTGGGCAGGAGAGTAGTGTTAGTGGTGCCAGCTGTGGGGCAGGAGAGTAGTGTAGTGGCACCAGCTGTGGGGAGGAGAGTAGTGTAGCGGTGCCAGCTGTGGGGCAGGAGAGTAGTGTTAGTGGCACCAGCTGTGGGAAGGAGAGTAGTGTTAGTGGTGCCAGCTTGTGGGGCAGGAGAGTAGTGTTAGTGGCGCCATCTGTGGGGCAGGAGAGCAGTGTTAGGGCACCAGCTGTGGGGCCTGGAGAGTGTGTTAGTGGCGCCAGCTGTGGGCAGGAGAGTAAGTGTTAGTGGCACCAGCTGGTGGGCAGGAGAGTAGTGTAGTGGCACTAGTCTGGCAGGTCACCAAGACCCCCTACACACCACCTAGACTCACCTGGGCACCTACCATGCCCTCCTTGAGCCTGGGCAGGTCACCAAGACCCCCTACACACCACCTAGACTCACCTGGGCACCTACCCTGCCCTCCTTGAGTCTGGGCAGGTCACCAAGACCACCTACACACCACCTAGACTCACCTGGGCACCAACCCTGCCCTCCTTGAGTCTGGGCAGGTCACCAAGACCACCTACACACCACCTAGACTCACCTGGGAACCTACCATGACCTCCTTGAGCCTGGGCAGATCACCAAGACCACCTACACACCACCTAGACTCACGTGGGCACCTACCATGCCCTCCTTGAGTCTGGGCAGGTCACCAAGACCACCTACACACCACCTAGACTCACCTGGGAACCTACCATGACCTCCTTGAGCCTGGGCAGATCACCAAGACCACCTACACACCACCTAGACTCACGTGGGCACCTACCATGCCCTCCTTGAGTCTGGGCAGGTCACCAAGACCACCTACACACCACCTAGACTCACCTGGGCACCTACCATGCCCTCCTTGAGTCTGGGCAGGTCACCAAGACCATCTACACACCACCTAGACTCACCTGGGCACCTACCATGCCCTCCTTGAGTCTGGGCAGGTCATCAAGACCACCTACACACCACCTAGACTCACCTGGGCACCTACCATGCCCTCCTTGAGTCTGGGCAGGTCGGTGTGGGACCAGGAGGAACGCGACCAAGGACGAAGCTTCTTGAGCTCGGCCGTGAAGTTGAAGCTGTGAAGTTTGTTGTGCATAAACTTCCTGATGTTCCACGGCAGGTCGTTGTGCCTGGGGGGAGGAGAGCCTGGTGAGGGGACACAATATGGCGACGAGGGCAGGTGAGGGCACACAATATGGCAACGAGGGGAGGTGAGGGCACACAATATGTCGACGATGGGAGGTGAGGACACACAATATGGCGACGAGGGGAGGTGAGGCTCACAATATGGCGACGAGGGAAGGTGAGGGGACTCAATATGGCGACGAGGGGAGGTGAGGGGACACAATATGGCGACGAGAGGAGGTGAGGGGACTCAATATGGCGACGAGAGGAGGTGAGGGGACACAATATGGCGACGAGAGGAGGTGAGGGGACTCAATATGGCGACGAGAGGAGGTGAGGGGACACAATATGGCGACGAGAGGGGGGGGACGTATTGGCATATAGAGAATACAAAATGGCCGTGAAGAGAGAACATCATAGAATAGTGGATATGCCATACTGACTTACAATGTACTTGGCTGTTGTTGTTTTTAAACCACAGTTGCCACGGCTGTTCCGGTGATCCAAACTCAGCCTAATAAGCTCGATACGCCGCTTGAACTGTTTCTGCGGACTCCACAGAACAATTGTTATTATTAAGATCAAGATCCTGCCTCTAGAAGCCCAACCACTTGGAGTTGGACGGTAGAGCGACGGCCTCGCTTCATGCAGGTCGGCTTCAATCCCCGACCGTCCAAATGGTTGGGCACCATTCCTTTCCCTCCGTCCCATCTCAAATCCTTATCCTGACCCCTTTCAAGTACTATACAGTCGTAATGGCTTAGTGCTTTCCCCTAATAATCCCTCCCTCCTTGGATGGTAAACTACGTTAATCTGCTTCAGCTTCTTTCCTGGCATGAGGACAAATGCCAGGTTACCTGTGCCATACACCCACACACCCCTGTATGGCATCCCACCTGATGTATTTAAAGTATAATGTATAAAAAAGCAAACAAAGTTCTGCTCTATTTAAGTTGCGTTCAGTAAAAGCTGAAATAGATAGAGCATTTGACTCACACACTCGTGTGGGTCAGTGCTTCGAGTCACCGAGAGCCCAGGTGAATGAAATAGGCTGCATTCATCCGTTCCAAAGGTACAGAAATATCCATAGAATCAACAATCCACAAGGGCCGTGACGAGGATTCGAACCTGCGTCCGGGGAGCATCCCAGACACTGCCTTAATCGACTGAGTTACGACAGGGTTAAAAAGAGTTGAAACCGAAGTTCTACATAGAAGTCCATAGAATCAGTTCTGAGCGTCGGACAACTTCGGCGTTGAGAAGCTTTGGCGGCGCAGCTGAAGCTGGAAGTGTGGTAAGTGTCTGCCGCTGGAGGGGATTAGGGTCCGCTGCTGCGTCCTTGACCAACAAGTTACTGTGCACTCCAGTTGTGTAGTTCCTGCCTGTTGTAGTGACAGGTTAGGGGAGGTAAGGAGCCTCAAACCAGGTCCCGTCATTACTGGCCGGTGTTTTATGAGGGTACGCGGGCTGGGAGAGAGAGAGAGAGGGGGAGAGGGAGATAGAGACCGGGAGAGACAAAGAGAGGCTAAGATAGCATATGTCCGGCTCTCTCTCTCTCTCCCTCTCTCCCTCTGTGTCTGTCTCTCTCTCTCTCTCTGTCTCTGTCTCTCTCTCTCTCTCTCTCTCTCTCTCTGAGGGTCAGAGAAATAGAGTCAGCTATAGAGAAAGAGATGGCAAGGTAAAGGAAGATAATGAACGAAGGGGTAAGGTGAGAGAAAGATGGAGAAACGAGGCAGACAGAGGGAACAGAGGAATACAAACGAAAGAGAAAGAGACGCCAAGCACGTGGGAAAAAGAGGCACTATAGAGAGTGAAAGGGAACACTGTGGAAACTAACAAAGCAAGAAATAAAGAAAACTGAAAACAAAAACACTGATTCAACAAACCTCAACAAATAACACAATAGCAATAACAGATTAACAAACTGCAGAGTAAACCAAAAAATTAAAGAGAGAAAATAAATAGGTGGAACAACAAATGGGAGACAGAATGAGGATGAGAAATATTCATGAGAATCTCCAAGGTTTTCTCTCAACCCACATGAGAAATGTGAGTTGGTAAGACAATATTCACAAGGCAGAGTGCTCTCCTTTCTTTTCCTTCCTTCCTTCCTTCCTTCCTTCACAACGTCCCTATAACCCATCATTTCCCCGCTCCCTCTCCCTCTCCTTCTCCCTCCCCTCTCCTCCTCCCGTCCCTTCCTCACCCTTCCCTCCGCCTCCCCACCTCATCCCCAAACGAGGACTCAGGGATGCCCGTAAATATTTGCTCACTGTCCTGAGTTATGGACGAAGTAAACTCGAGGTAAATCACTCCCTCGGTAGAGTAAATAGTTTACACAGTTCGCTGTCGTCTTCAGAGGCAATGGCACACGTGTGTGTGTGTGTGTGTGTGTGTGTGTGTGTGTGTGTGTGTGTGTGTGTGTGTGTGTGTGTGTGTGTGTGTACTTACCTAGTTACTTAGTTGTGCTTGCGGGGCTTGAGCTCTGGCTCTTTGGTCCCGCCTCTCATCCGTCAATCAACTGATGTACAGGTTCCTGAGCCTACTGGGCTTTATCATATCTACACTTGAAGCTGTGTATGGAGTCAGCCTCCACCACATCACTGCCTAATGCATTTCATTTGTCTACTACTCTGACACTGAAAAAATTCTTTCTAATGTCTCTATGGCTCATTTGGGTACTCAATTTCCACCTGTGTCCCCTAGTGCGTGTGCCTCTTGTGTTAAATCGTCTGCCTTTATCTACCCTATCAATTCCTCTGAGAATCTTGTATGTGGTGATCATGTCTCCCCTAACTCTTCTGTCTTCCAGTGACGTGAGGTTTAATTCCCGTAGTCTTTCCTCGTAATTCATACCCTCAGTTCGGGTACTAGTCTGGTGGCAAACCTTTGAACTTTTTCCAGCTTAGTCTTATGCTTGACTAGATATGGACTCCATGCTGGGGCTGCATACTCCAGGAGTGGTCTGACATATGTGGTGTTCAAAGTTCTGAATGATTCCTTACACAAGTTTCTAAAGGCCGTTCTTATGTTGGCCAACCTGGCATATGCCGCTGATGTTATCCTCTTGATACGGGCTTCAGGGGACAGATCTAGCGTGATATCAACCCCCAGGTCTTTCTCTCTCTTTGACTCCTGAAGTATTTCATCTCCCAAATGATACCTTGTATCTGGTCTCCTGCTCCCTCCACCTATCTTCATGACATTACATTTGCTCGGGTTAAAATCTAACAAACACTTGTTCGACCATTCCTGCAGCTTGTCCAGGTCTTCTTGAAGCCTCAAGCAGTCCTCCTCTGTCTTAATCCTTCTCATAATTTTGGCGTCGTCAGCAATACATTGAGAGAAATGAGTTTATACCCCCAGGGAATCATTTACGTATATCAGAAACAGGATAGGTCCGAGTACAGAGCCCTGTGGAACCCCATTCGTGACTTCACACCAATCTGAGGTCTCACCCCTCACTGTAACTCTCTGCTTCCTATTGCTTAGGTACTCCCTTACCCACTAGCGTGTGTTGTCACACGCACACAAAATTGTGTACTCACATAATTGTACTCACCTAATTGTGCTTGCGGGGGTTGAGCTTTGGCTCTTTGGTCCCGCCTCTCAACTGTCAATCAACTGGTGTACAGATTCCTGAAAAAGAGTGCTACTCTTTGTGTGTGTGTGTGGTGTGTGTGTGTGTGTGTGTGTGTGTGTGTGTGTGTGTGTGTGTGTGTGTGCCTATACATTCACAGAACATTCTCCACAAAGAGGTAAACAGAATTTGTTAGAAAACATTCAATCATAACCCGGCACGCGTTTCGTTCATAGAATGAAGAGGATTAAAATAGCCACAGATGGAAAGCTGGATACAACATATTCCGGAATTCACATAGTGAACGGGAGACATGTTCATGTGGCGATCGTAAGGAACAAGTATATATATATATATATATATATATATATATATATATATATATATATATATATATATATATATATATATATATATGCATAGTGCTCCTGGCAGTATGGGTTCGAGTCACTTCTGGGGTGTGAGTTTTCGGTTGCATGTATGGCTGGGGACCATTCAGGCTTGTTTGCATATATATATATATATATATATATATATATATATATATATATATATATATATATATATATATATATATATATATATATATATATATATATATATATATGATCTTTAATGTAATCTTCAATCATGCTTTTTTATTTCCACTTAGAAAAAGACTTGGGATAAAATTGTAATCCGCTATCCTTTCATATTTTACTAAACTTTTGTGTCACATTTTGTCCTCATGCGGTATGTGGACTACTGCCCTGGTACAGGTACTGCCCTGGTACAGGTACTGCCCTGGTAGAGGTACTCCCCAGGTTTAGACACTGTCCATGTGGGCTACTACCCTGGGGTAGGTACTACCCTGGTGGACCATTGGTAAGAGGATTACTCACATGCTAAGAAGCTTTGCACTAAGAAAGGGTTATCCGAAGATATAGACAGGTAGAAGGAGACAGGTGCAGGTGAGAGCGTCACTCCCATGATCTTTGTCCGGAGAATGGACCATCTGACAGCGTTGCATCCCTATGAACCCCTCACCACCTACTTAACGTTCAAATAATCTTCTTAACCCTTTGTGAAAATAAGCAACATGAAATTTGTTGAAAATAGACACCAGCATTCCCTCCCTGACACTCCAATATGTAACCAATCATTTGCCTCGTATCTTTTGTTATATATAAAACATTATATATATAATGTGTGTGTGTCTTTTCCGTGTCAGCGAGAGGAGGTCGTTCGTGCCAACGGGGTAGAAAAAGCAGAGGAGAAATTGGCTTAATATCTCATCCCCAACCAGCTTAGACGTGCTGGAGGAAGATCACTCCAGGCTTACTCTTGGAGCTTGGAAGGGTGGTGGGTGGTGATGGTGTGTGGTGGTGGTAGTAGTGTTGGTGAGGTCGTGGTGGTGAGGTCGTGGTGGTGAGGTCGTGGTGGTACAGTGTTGGAGGGTCGTAGTGGTGGAACAGTGTTGGGGGTCGTAGTGGTGGTACAGCGTTGGAGGGTCGTAGTGGTGGAACAGTGTTGGGGGTCGTAGTGGTGGTACAGCGTTGGAGGGTCGTAGTGGTGGAACAGTGTTGGGGGTCATAGCTAGGTCAGAAATGGCGTTCTAACCCTCCTACAGAGTAAAATGAAAACTTAAGACACGGCAATATCACGTCAAACTTCGTACACGTTTAATACAGCCAACTACAGTCATTATGACACCTGTAGGCTACAGGACAGGCTGGATAAAATAGGTGCGGATACCATAGTGACTTCCTAAGATACTAGTAATATCTAAGGATGGAATAAACTGCCCCATTTAATGCTCGTCAAGTTGCTGACCTGGAGAATGCGTAGAAAACTTTTATTACCAGAATCTATTAAAAAAATATCTCAAACTGCATATCATGAGATTTAGGCGAGAGATACGTCATAATTTGTATTTAAACCAAATAATAGAAGGCCTGGTTCATAACCTGCCCATGGAAATAATTCCGAGCGAGACCAGGAGGGAGGAAG
Organism: Procambarus virginalis; assembly: GCA_020271785.1. Lineage (NCBI taxonomy): Eukaryota > Metazoa > Arthropoda > Malacostraca > Decapoda > Cambaridae > Procambarus > Procambarus virginalis. The sequence goes on along the minus strand of WNGS01166226.1, from coordinate 425,305 downwards.
CAGGAGAAGCCAAAAGAGCAAAAGGTACACAAAGAGAGTGCTATGGGAACATGAAGGGTCGAAAGCTCTTCGAGTCACGCTCTCTAAATATAAGAGGAATTACTGGGAGCCTTTGTGTTTACGAGGTGACTAGATAAACACCTCCAAAAGCCGAACGATGAACCAGAGTCTACATAGCGCTTAAGTCAAGTTGCAAACACCACCAACTGTTAGCAGAAATGACAACAAACAACTGCAAGAAACAAAACGATCAACCTGTTGTCTATTCTTCTATTGGGTTAACGGCAAAGGCGTCTATCCTCTCAGGAATATCAGGTACGTTAGCAATAAAATAGTTCCCAGCATCGGCCCCTTGTGGGACGCCACCTGATGCACTTCTACATTCATGAGGATCCTTCCTCCCTCACTGCGAGTCGGTCTTCAGTTACTTAAACACTTCTTTATTCAGTGGACAACGACAAACATCAGTGGACCATCATACCTGACACTCCTGCCTGTCTCTCCAACTCGTGTACTTGTCCTACTTGGGAAGCTGTGTAGGACACCAGGTGACAGTGGTGAGTACACCGTTGTGTGAGCGGTGAAACAGCGGTGGGAAGTGAGCCACTATGTCACTGGCCTGCGTTCGAGGCTGTCGTGGAAAAGAGGGCACCACATGCCAGGGAGAGACACATTGGTGGGAGGAGTGCAGTTACTCAGTGGTTGAGGGCAGTCACCCCGTCAGCGATGAGGCAGTGTTTGTGCTAGTCTCTCTCTCTCTCTCTCTCTCTCTCTCTCTCTCTCTCTCTCTCTCTCTCTCTCTCTCTCTCTCTCTCTCTCTCTCTCCTCCTGTCATCGCCCCTCTTCCCTCTGCCAATCTACCTCTCTCCCTTCCAGCTTCCTACCAAGCCGAACATACCAACGCAGCAATATCTCGTCCGCTTCACCTGAACGGAGTTTTAATTACCACTCGTTTTTGGCTGTCCTTCCTCTCAACAACTTTCTCCCGCATTTACAGTGACGTGCGTCCCTGGCTACGCTGGGGTCCCTGGCTACGCTGGGGTCCCTGGGAGAGACAGGGGTGGGTGGTAGCGGCCTGGTGTAGGTAGGGAATGGTTTTGCGAGGGACGTGGAAACGCGATAATTAGGAATTATTTTCATGCGGGTGGGAATAAGGGATATCGGGGAAATATGGACTCTGGTGAATGTTAAGGGAGTTGTAACAGTAAGTGTACTCTTATAAGACAAAGGGGACCTGGTCAAGCAAGAGGAGGACCTGGTCAAGCAAGAGGAGGACCTGGTCAAGCAAGGGGGGAGGACCTGGTCAAGCAAGGGGGGAGGACCTGGTCAAGCAAGGTGGAGGACCTGGTCAAGCAAGGGGGAGGACCTGGTCAAGCAAGGGGGGAGGACCTGGTCAAGCAAGGGGAGGACCTGGTCAAGCAAGGGGGTAGGACCTGGTCAAGCAAGGGGGGAGGACCTGGTCAAGCAAGGGGGGAGGACCTGGTCAAGCAAGGGGAAGGGAACATGGTCAAGCAAGGAAGATACCTAGTCTTCCCTCACTTCCTCTTCTCCCCCCCTACCTTCTCCTTTAAAAAAAATATTCTGGGCTTCTCTTTCATGTCTCATTTTTGGTCCAGTCTCTACCAAAACAATCTGGCTCTTCTCTCCCTCCACCCCTCACTTTCTATTCCAGCTCTGCAACTCTTCTGATCTTTCAGATCAACCCCTTCCTCCCATTCTACCCTTCCTCTCTACGCTCTGTGTCCCCCTCTTGTCACCCCTGCCACCTCCCTCTGCCACCTCCCTCTGCCACTTCACCCCTGCCACCTCACCCTTGCCACCTGACCCCTGCCACCTCTCCCCTGCCACCTCACAGGGCCTAACAGGATAATATGACATAATCTGAGGTAGTGAGGAGCAGCCTCTGGCAGTATAATCTCGCCTTCATTGCACTATCTTGCTCTCCAGAACTTCACACAAGCTGTATACAGCCATCACTAAAATATATATTCTATGCAAAGACGAGTTCTGAATTTACATAAAAAAAACATATAATAAACATCATCTTCTATATCCGATTTTTAAACAATTTAACAGAGGGTTTTCATTACCTAAATCGGTTAAAAAAATCATTATGTGTTAATTTGATAAAAAAAACTATTAAAAAACCCTATTTAAATAATAATACGACTTGGAAGTAATGATTTGTATGGACCCTAAACCCCCAAAAAAATCAATTCAAAAATTCAAAAATTTATCAAAAAGTCAATTGAAAAACAGCATTCACGAAAATTGAATTCAATTGAAAAAAGATATCCACGTCCTGAAGCGATAGCAATGATGCATCAAATGTTATTCTTCAGCCGTATTCCGCCCTGCTTAGGACCCGCCATCTATATTATATCCGGCTCAGTCTAGGGCTTTAGAGTGAACAACAGTTTGCTTGAACGAGCACCGAGAAAGGTGCGTAGTACAGTGTTAATACAAATGGATTCCAGACCTACTTATGAAGAAACTAATAAAAAGCTAATTAACCAGCAGTGACACGACTGAAGTCTCCAGATGGATGATAGGGTTTAACAAGGGGAAAGATATTAATGGATTGCTAAATATATTGCCGTAAAATATAACTGGAAACAGGGGTATATATATATATAACATTTAGTTGAATTTAGATTTTGAAAAGTATGGGAAATGCTTTTCTAAGAATAAGGTTGTAGGTTTCTGGACACGTTTCCAGGTTACTCAGACTAACCTGGAATCTTTAAATTGTTTCAAGAGTAGGTTAAACATTTAGTTTTATTTCTATATAAAGAAGAGCTGTTTCGTATGGGCCAATAGGCATTCTAAAGTTTCCTCTATTTTAATGTCCTTATTTTCCACATTTACTAAAGTATAACAAACTGTCGAAAAGTATAAGGCAAATGTTTACTTTTCAAAGTATGAAACAAATTATTTAACACAAATCACTAACAAATTAGTAATGGTTGCCTAATATATACTAATTAGTAATAGTTGCCAATTAAAGTTGCCTAATAGCCGAGTTTTTCCTGAAATTATATTCTTGTCTACATTTTTTCTTTATGGAATGATAAA
>WNGS01166226.1:398218-421230 GCA_020271785.1 Procambarus virginalis | reverse complement strand
TACGTGGACGTCTCGACTGAGCTGCAGATCACGTACTTGTCACTGACAGTGATGAACAAGTGTAGTGTTTTATATGTTATGTTCGGCAGAGCTCTTAACACGACTTTAAACATTTGTTAACATCCACAAACACACACACCACACACACACCACACACACACACACACCACCCACACACACACACACACACCACACACACACACACACACACACGCCCGCGCACACAAACACACCCCTAATCGCACGCTTCTTGTGACACAAACAGTGCTTTTAAACGACAGACTCGTAAACAGGTGCATTGACCTATATCACAAGACACTTGTATTCACCGCTACTGGAAGAAGAAGTTGGCCGAGGTCGTCTGCCATACCACAGAGTCATGAAGATAGAGCACTCTATCGGGGGCTCTATAGCCACACGTACTGGGTAAGTAAGTATAAGCTCTAGATTGACCAGACCACACACTAGAAGTGAAGGACACGCGACGTTTCGGTCTGTCCTGGACCATCCTACAATCGACTTGAGAATGGTCGATTCTCTTGACACAAGAGAATCTTGACTTGACACAATCAAGTCGATTGTGTCAAGTCACATCGACTTGAGAATGGTCCAGGACGGACCGAAACGTCGTCGTCCCTTCACCTTTCTAGTGTGTGGTCTGGTCAACATACTTTAGCCACGTTATTGTGACTCCTCGCCTGCAAGCTCTAGGTGCAATTTACAGTTCTTACAGCGGTTGACTCTTGTTACAGCAAAGGTTGTTTGGCCAGAGGATACAGCTTGTTACAAGCACCCTGGACGGTCATAGAATGAGGCTGGTTGGTGGTTAGTAGGAGCGGGTTCTCGTGTGTTTGTTCTGTGTGGTTGGGGGCGTTCTCGCATGGTTGCTCTCTCATGGGCAACCAATCGACCTTCAGTTTCTGGTTGATGCCAAATGAGTGACGTCTCTAATTGGCTTCCATTAACCCAACGATTTCAGGAAACTAACCTCTACCCCTATTACTGTTGCATTAATAGCTGCTTCTACCATCAATACCCCCCCCCCCCTCATCAATCACCAACAGTCCATCATCTACCTACAGTACACCCTAATCATCTACCTACAGTACACCCTAATCATCTACTACAGTATACCCTAATCATCTACTACAGTACACCCTAATCATCTACCACCAGTACACCCTAATCATCTACCACCAGTACACCCTAATCATCTACCACCAGGACACCCTAATCATCTACCACAGTACACCCTAATCATCTACCACCAGTACACCCTAATCATCTACCACCAGTACACCCTAATCATCTACCACCAGTACACCCTAATCATCTACCACCAGTACACCCTAATCATCTACCACCAGTACACCCTAATCATCTATCACCAGTACACCCTAATCATCTACCACCAGTACACCCTAATCATCTACCACCAGGACACCCTAATCATCTACCACCAGTACACCCTAATCATCTACCATTCCATCAGCACCCTTCAGAAGGGACCTCCGGCAGAGAACCTAAGCCTCCTCGTTAACAATACACCAATCACCGCCCTGACGCCTATTTGCACCGGTAATTGCCTTGTTCGGGACCATTTGGTCTGACCGTTAATAAGACTGACAGCAGTGCCTCACGGGAAGCAATTCTCCTCTCACGTACATAGCGGATTTTTTTTTTATTTTTTTTTTGTCACTGAAATATTGTTTCGCCATTTTGAAAAAGACAGTAAATCGGTGTAGATTTTTCTTGTCGTAGAATCTGTCGTGTTGAACGGAACGCGACCCGCTTAAAACGCAAAGTTTGGAAATCATCCTCTGTGATTAATTTTTTTATGAACAATTTTTTTATGAACCAAAAGATCAATCTGGGGCCAGACTCACGAAACAGTTACGCAAGCACTTACGAACCTGTACATCTTTTCTCAATCCTTTGTTTATAATTATTGATCAGTTAATGAGCTCTGACGCATCAGGCGGCTGTTTATAACAATAACAACAGTTGATTGGCAAGTTCTCATGCTTGTAAAATATTTAATTAGTGTAACCAAAGCGGTCAAAGATTGAGGAAAGGTGTATATGTCCGTAAGATTCACGAAGCGTAGCTGCTTCGTGAATCTGGTCTCTGAGCACCGCGCTCACTCGCACCGTCAACACTGAAGACTCCGAACACCGTTCGGCGTGGTAGAAGTCCGAACACCACTCGAACGCAGTGGTGAAAGGGCGTGAAAGCCCATCACCACGATACGGTATAAGTAACGTAAGTATAAGTAGCTTAACCGAGAATATTCACCTGAATCCCGCTATAGGAGTCTCAAAGCATCGAACCGATGCCAAATGAAGTGTTTACACACACACACATCACCCGTGTGTTTAGGAGGTTCAAATCACCACGCTGCTCCAGATGAAATTCGCTTAGATATAAATATTACATTATTGTGGCTTCACCATTCCTTTTCCCCACCGTCCCATCCCACAATCCTGACCCCTTCCAAAGGCTGAATCACTAAGCATCACAACAACAAGGCTGGAACCAACCGATCAACACTATACCAATACATTATAAACGGGAAAACACTGAGGCCCTGTCTTGAATCATTCTCAGGGCAAGAGGGGCAGGCAGGCAAGCAGAGTAACAGAGAGTGTGAGAGGTCAACACTGAGGTGAAGGACCGCGAGAGTAGGGGTCAGGAAAGGGCAAGCAGAGGGACGATGAGTATAGACGGAAATAAATAATGTCAACATTATATATAAGAAAAATTAGGACATTTCAGCCGGTCGGAGAAGGTGGCGAGGGAGTTAAGGGTGGTGGAGATGTCCGAAGGAAAATGTGAATCGGGTTAGAGAGAGAGAGAGAGACTTGCGACGGTGAAAACTTTTATCCCTGAGCTGAAAGTAATAGATGCAGAGGTCTTGGAAGACGAGAGAATTAAGTACTACTTTCGTAACAAGACAATGATGGTCGAAAAGGCTTTTAGTGAAGATGCACTGTGTAACTGCTGCTTTTCCATGTTTACGACAACATCGAAGTCTTCCAGGATCAGGCAGTGTAGCCCACCATCAGAGGGCAGACTAAAGAAGCTAGAAATCCAACACAAGAAGCTTTAAGAACTCTACTGGAAGAGCTAGTTACATCAACACCTGAAGGAGATAACTCAAGATCTATTCATACCTGTTGATACAATCTTCACCTCATCGCTAACAAAAATGGTGAACTGCCAGAGGTATGGAAAACAGCCAGTGTGGTAAATAGAACTGCTTAACTACACACTCGTGTTACTCTTCTGTTTTAAGTATGTCACCGGCCTAACAAGGCATTAGACTCCTTCTGTTCCATATTTGCAAATCATTCGATAATAAGAAGAATTAACACACATGAGGACTTAGGGAGGATGCAATACCTGATGCTATCACAAATAAATCAAAGGAATACATTGAAGGAATACATGAATCTGCACATTATTGCAATTACCAACAAGACTCACGCATCGGGGGATGCAATATTTCCAAGCTATTAGAAAAGAGAGAAAGAACAGGATGGAGTGAGAGAGGCAAGAGGAATGGTGGGAAGGTAATAACAGGGATGGAGAGGGAAGGGGTTACAGGGATGGAGTGGAAGAGGGGTTACAGGGATGAAGTAGAAGGAGAAACTCAGGTTGAATGGGAAGCAGTGTGCGGATTATGCAGATGCTACGGAACGTTGATGGAACGAACTATCAGAGGAAAGTGCCAAGTCATTACGACTATATAGCACTGGGAAGGGATCAGGATAAGGATTTAGGATGGGACTTTGAAACAGAAGCGTCCAACCCACAAAACTTCATAGACATAATACAAAGATACAACAAGAAGACAATGACAGCAGACATATTGTTCCCACCTGGAAACACTGCAGAAACCCATGATTTAAGTATAATGAGAGCAACAGAAATTGCCCGGAGGTCATGCAGAAGCAGCAGTAGTGATTATTGGGAAAAAGAACAAAATTCATAACCCCTGAGGATTATAATCACAGAGAATTTTGACTGGATAAAAAAAATAGAATCCCCCACTAACGGGTATTTGCATGAAGATCAAAATTAGTGGACACAACCGAAAAGTACTTTACAAAAATGACAGCTAATTGAGACAAGTTGAGGATGTCCGAGTATCAACATACCTAGACTTCACCCCCCAGAAAAACACATGAACATCAAGTGATAAGACTCAAGATGCCATTTGGTACCACCAGTTACACCATAGTAAATAACTACATAGTGAAGCTAAACAAATAAGAATGACAGTAAGGATCTCACACACACACACACACACACACACACACACACACACACACACACACACACACACCACACACACACACACACACACACACACACATTCACACACACACACACACACACACACACCACACACACACACACACACACACACACACACACACACACACACACACACACACACATTCACACACACACACACACACACACACACACACACACACACACACACACACACACACACACACACATACACACATACACACTTTTTTAGCGTCAGAGTGGTTGACAAATGGAATGCATTAGGAAGCGATGTGGTGGAGGCTGACTCCATACACAGTTTCAAGTGTAGATATGATAGAGCCCAATAGGCTCAGGAACCTGTACACCTGTTGATTGACAGTTGAGAGGCGGGACCAAAGAGCCAGAGCTCAACCCCGCAAGCACAACTAGGTGAGTACACACATACACACACACACACACACACACACACACACACACACACACACACACACACACACACACACACACACACACACACACAATAGGTAAGACCCCCACACATCTATGTAGATATTTGAAACCCCACACGGCCGTGATAAATTCAGAGGGCCGCGCCTTAAGCAACTTTGGATTGTAAGCGTCGAATGAGGTCCGCAGAGGTTTCCGATAACAATTAGCCAGCAACAAAGGTTCTTCAATAGGCTTTATTGCGTGAAGACAATGGAATCCCTTAATCCCTTGGCTTAAGGGATTCAGCAACGCGTAATTACATGAAAAGGCGAAGGTGCAAATGATACTCTTGGAGCAATAACTGTGTTGTTTTGTTGTCATGGCTTAGATGCTCTCTCTCTCTCTCTCTCTCTCTCTCTCTCTCTCTCTCTCTCTCCTCTCCTCTCTCTCTCTCTCTCTCTCTCTCTCTTCTCTTTCTGTCTCTCTCTCTCCTAACTCCCTTTTCAGGGGAATTCTTTCCAACTGCCGCTAATTAGTCTTCATTAATCTATAGACGGAAAGTGGTAGGCTTTGCTGGCCTTCACAAACTGTACACACGAAATAAATAGAATGATTTATGAATGATCACGTGAGGGATTTGCCCGAGCTCGGTACAGAAGGGTCCCCAAACCCCAGCCTCGTAATAAGACGTGGGAGGCAAACTTAATGAACCGTGTATGGTTTTGTGTGCTTCTGTATGTGTGTGTTTCTGTCTGTATACCTGTGTGTGTTGTTTTCGGTCTGGATGTATTTCTGTATGTGTGTTACTGTCTGTGTGTGTGTTTTTCCGAATGTGTGTGTGTGTGTGTGTACGTCTGTTTGTACTCACCTAGATGTGCTTGCAGGGTCGAGCTAGGCTCCTAGCCCTGCCTTCTGAACGTTCTTAGAGTAATGCAATGAATCATTTCTCCCGTTTTTATCATATTTACATTGAAAACTTTGAATCGAACTACATTTAACGACTTCTTCGTCTAACCTGTTCCTCGTATTGTTCTGTTTCCTGTTCTAGCACTGGAAAAGTTCTTTCTGACGTCCCTGTGACGTCATTTGCGTCTGGAGTTTCCATCTACGACCCCTGTTCTGATGTTTCTAGCTTTGAACAATGCTCATTTGTCTGATCTGTCAATTTCCCTTAGAATCTTATACGTTGTAATCATATCCCCCATATCTCTCCTTTCCTCCAGTGTGGTAAGGTAGTATAAACTCTCAGTCTTTTCTCAAAGCTTAAGACTTTCAGCTCGGGAACCAGTCTTGTTGCATATCTCTTACCCTTTTCTAGTTTCTTCTTCTCCTTTTTCATGTAAGAGGTAATTCAATGGTGGGGGATGCATATGCAAGAGTGGGTTTCACCTTCGCTGTATATAGGGCCCAGGAAGCCCCTCTCTCCGTATTTCTGAAGGATACACAGATGTTGGCCAGTATGTGGTATGCAGCTGTTTTTGTTCTGCAACTGTGGGCGTCTGGCATCAGATAAGGGGTTATGTCCACTCTCAGGTCTTTCTCCTTTTCTGATTGAAGAATCTGTCTTCGCTCCATCTTATACTGTTACATTGACCTTCGCACGCCTGCTCCAATTCTCATAACTTTGCATTTGCCTGAGTTAAATTCTGGCAGTCATTTTTCAGACCACTTCTGGTATATGGCTAAATCATTTTGCAATGCCTCACATTCTATCTCTGTCCTGACACTTTTCATCAGTTTTTGCAGCATCGTCAAAGAAACATTGATATTAAGGAGCCAGTTTCCTCTGTCAGGTCGTTGACATATATCAGAAACAGTACGGGCCCAGGAACCGACCCTTGTGGTACTCCACGTGATCTCTCTCTCCACTCTGATGCCTCTCCTCTCACTGTAACCCGTCGCTTCCTTCCTGAGAGGTACTCTCTGATCCACCATAGGACTCTTCCCGGTACCCCAGCCTGCTTCTCTAGTTTGAGCTGAAGTCTTTCGTGTAGACCGTATCATATGCTGTCTGACAGTCGAGGAATATGCAGTCTGCCCACCCTTCTCTCTATCCTTTGATTGCTGTCGTCTTGTTATACAACTCCAGCAAGTTTGTCAAGCAGGATTTTCCTTTCACTAAATCCGTGCTGGTGTCTTAACACAACGTTTACCTGTTCTAAGTGTTCTAATAACCTGTTTCGGACCAGTCTCAAAAGCAACCAGCAGCCCAACCACTTGGTCTGGACGGTAGAGCGACGGTCTCGCTCCACGCAGGTCGGCGTTCAATCTCCGACCGCCCACGGGGTTGGGCACCATTCCTTTCCCCCCGTCCCATCCCAAATCCTTATCCTGATTCCTTCCCAGTGCTATATAGTAGTACTAGCTTGGCGCTTTCTCCTGATAGTTCCTTTCCCTTCTAGCAACTAGCAGGGGAGTGATATGGTCTGTGTGTGTCTGTGTCTGTGTCTGTGTGTGTGTGTATTTACTATTTGTGTCTGCAGAATCGAGCAATTTGCTCTTGGACCCCGCCTTTCCAACCAATCTATTTTCCTCTATTATATCTTCTACATATATTTCTAACACTCGCGCACACACACACACACACACACATTCCCAGGAAGCAGTCCGTAGCAGCTGTCTAACTCCCAGGTACCTATTTACTGCTAGGTGTACAGGTGCATTAGGGTAAAAGAGAAACTGCACATTTGTTTCCGCCTCGGCTGGAATCGAACCCGAACCCATAGGACTACGACCCCCGAGCACTGTCCACTCAGCCATGAGGCGCCTGTTGTGTGGCGGTGGGTGAACGGGGACGCGTATTAAGAGCGTAAAAACGTGATTCTGTAGTGAAACATTTTAGGTAACACTGGACTATTATCCTAAAGAAGAAGCACGCCTCAACACCCAACATTGCCGAGGTTATCCCTTCACTCTCTGGACGTTTTCTCGATAATGGCGAGGAAGAGGCTGGAAGCTTTTGTGATTGATGAATTCTCGCCGTATATATATATATATATATATATATATATATATATATATATATATATATATATATATATATATATATATATATACGGCGAGAATATATGTATATATATTCTCGTATATGTATATATATATATATATATATATATATATATATATATATATATATATATATATATATATATATATATATATATATGCAAACAAGTCTGAATGATTCACTCCTAAAGACAATAACTATGAAAGTGTTAAACCTCTCCCTGCAAGATGACCAGTGGGACCAAGCAACGCTCCCAGTTAGACTCGGGGGTATAGGTATTCGCAAGGCGACACAGTTAGCATTGCCGGCATTCTTATCCTCGACCAGTGCTACAAGTGAATTAGTGAAGGAAATACTACCAGAATACCTAAGGAACTCCATTGGGATTCGTGATCCCAAATTTGTGGAAGGAGCTGGTCGGTGGGACACACTCGCCAATTCACACACCCGACCAACTTGTCCAAACGACGGTAAACAGGCCAAATGGGATAGCCCTATAGTGGAGAACATCGCCAAAGCATTGCTGGACGTAGCTTCTCAGAAGGACAGAGCGCGTCTCCTAGCTGTGCAAGCCCCCCATGCTGGGGACTTCCTGTTGGCAGTCCCTAATTCCGCCTTGGGCACCCGCCTGGATCATCGGGCCCTAAGTATTGGTGTTGCTCTGCGCCTTGCCGCCCCTATCTCCACCGAGCACCGGTGTATTTGCGGCCAGGCACGGGCAGACCAATACGGCAGCCATGGTCTCATCTGTCGTAAGACACAGGGAAAGATTGCCAGACACGAGGCAGTCAATGACATCATCAAGAGAAGTTTGGCTACAGCTGGGTGTCCAGCACAAAGGGAACCCCAGCTGTGCAGACCTGACAACAGCCAAAAACGCCCAGATGGAGTCACCCTGCAGCCATGGAGGGAAGGTAAACAGGTCGTATGGGATTACACCTGTGCATCTACATTGGCTGATACCTATTTACGTTACAGCTCAGCGGAGGGAGGTGGGGCAGCCACCTTCAGGGAGACCCAGAAAATCCACAAGTACAGAAACCTAGAACGTTGTTACAGGTTCGTGCCGATAGGCTCAGAGACTCTGGGCGCCTGGGGTAAATGTGCACTCAAGTTTTTAAAGGAGGTTGGTGAGGAACTCATTGGGAAAACTAGAGACCCACGAGCAGCCAGTTTCCTATTCCAGCGCCTCAGTGTCGCAGTGCAGAGGGGAAATGCGTGCTGTATCCTGGGTACGCACCCAACCTCCGAGGAGCTGGACGAGGTCTTCGAACGCTGATTGTTTAATTGTTATATATTTGTGTGTGGTGTGTGTGTGTTCTCTGTAAACTGTAGCATTGCAATAAAATAAAACAAAACATACAAAAAAATAATAGGGGTGGTAGGAGAAGAAAAGAATTAAGTATTCAGTGAGAATCCACAAGATCTTCTCTGAATGCTCTTTGTTTTCTTCTTCGAGGATGTGGGTCCCTGCAATTGCACCAGAGGTGGTACCCCTAATATATAAAAATTTATATATATATATATATAATATATATATATATATATATATATATATATATATATATATATATATATAATGTATTATTGTTAGCTTTATCTTCTTTATCAACATTTCTACTTTAAAATCGACGAAAAATAATATAATTATTCCTATTTATTATTAATATCTTATCGTATGATAAACACTTAATATTATTATAAATATTAATTCATATATTCATCATTATCATCATCAATCTTAAATAAAAAACTTCCAGCGTATTAATTAAATTTGATTCGGATTCAGCTGACCTTAAAAGTTATGTTAAGCTAATGTAAATATACTTTGAGAAGCCTTTAAATGTGGATACAATATTCATGGCCTCGAAGCAATATATCAGTTTACCATAAATACAATCCGGGTTATCTACACTGATGCCACGCTATCATGAAGAACAGGGGCTATCTACACTGATTTTAGAGTATTCTGAGGATCAGGAGTTAAGAACACAGGTGTGAGGATTCTTTTTTTTATATTCTTTAGTCCTCGAATCTTGTCATTCTTCAGTTCTTTACCTAAAAGTTATGGGTTAAAATGATAAGGGGTCATGCAAGATTAAATAAAAAATAACGAATTAAGTTATTAAATAATTTTTCCATTAATTTGTAGGAGTTTAAGAGCGCAAGGCAACTAGTGTCTGTCCTCTTAACCCACTGTGTTACCCCTTAACTCACTGTTCTTAACTCTACTCGACTCTACTCACTTCTTCTACCTTGGGCTTGCTGCCTTTTCTTGGAAGCTCGACTCCATTAACTTGTCCAAACGTTCCCTGGCTCCCATTGTTGTTGACGTCCACTTGTGGTTCCTCCAATAAGAGGCGAGTTTCTCCAGCCTCTGATATATATAGAGAGAGAGTTCTTGCCTCTTCCTTCTCCTTCCTCAACCACTCTTTCAGCATTCAAACTTGTTTTTAACAAGTTATGTTTACATAGGTATTACATTATTTGGTAATTTGTCCTTTACTGTCTCGCTGACCTTATTATATTTGTTGAATACGTTCTTCATTATAGTACTTTTAATCTTGTTAGGACAACTCTATTTACTTCGATGGTAGTGGTCAGGTTCTCAGATGGAGGTCTTGTGGTGTGTAGAAACGATGTGATCTTCGATGTTTTCTTTGTTGTTTGTGCACTGTAAGACTTCTTATAAGAGATGTTAGAGTCCTACCTATATATTGAGATCACCGTCCTGCCTATATATTGAGATCACCGTCCTGCCTATATATTGAGATCACCGTCCTGCCTATATATTGAGATCACCGTCCTGCCTATATATTGAGATCACCGTCCTGCCTATATATTGAGATCACCGTCCTGCCTATATATTGAGATCACCGTCCTGCCTATATATTGAGATCACCGTCCTGCCTATATATTGAGATCACTGGACCTAAGTAGCTCCCAAGCGGGCATTTCAAGACAGAGACAACACTAGTCTTTTTTTTCAAAATCGAGGTCCTCCTCAAGGTCGACCTACTGACTCTTCCCAGGATGCAACCCCAGAACAGTTGCCTAACTCTCGAGTACCTATTTACTTAGTGAAAGTGAACGGTCCCATCCGTTTCCGTCCCGCCCGAACCCGGGATTGTGAATCGAAAACGAAGCCAACTGTGCTATGAGACCCCCCCCCCCCTTAGCTTTCAGCACCTTAATGAAAGAGACGAAGCACATTGACCTCAACACACACACATCCAGTTATCAAGTAACTTTCACCTGTAATTAATTACAAGCATCTGCCACCTTGCAATGAAAAATTTCTCTTGCAATGAAAAAAAAACACACATTGTTGATATTCATTTTCTTTTGTGTTCACCTTTTTCTGTGATTCCTTAGATGCCGAGGGGAAACCCTGCCAAAATTCATCAACAGGCTTAGTAAAGTGGTAAATAAACGAGGGACAATAAATTTTTCATTCTTCTCTCCAAAGTGAGAACGAACATATTTCTGGCCGAATCATTGCTCGAAATTTTGGCCATGTAAAATAACACGTAAATACGACTATATATTATATATATATATATATATATAATCCAAGCATCGTGTCTCTGCACTTTCCTATAGATGCGTAATTATAACTTTTGTCCACAGAGAACGGTATCGCCTGAAGAGCAGTTAGCAACGCTACGGACAAAATATTAATTCGAGCGACAGCGTCGGGCCCTGGCAGAATGGTTACGTGCTCTAGGATGAATTATGCATGGTTAGGGGTGGCAACCCAATTGCTTTATAATTAGATGAAACACTAATTCCATTTGCATTTAATTTCTGTCATTTAGCACTTGTCTACAAAACGTGGATTTTGATGTAAATGTTTGAGGCCGGGTGTATCTGGCTCTCGTGTTGAAGGTGGTTTTATCCGGCTCCCATGTTGAGGGCGGCTGTATCCGGTTCCCATGTTGTTGGTAGCTGTATCCGGCTCTCGTGTTGAAGGCGGTTGTATCCGGCTCCCATGTTGTGGGCAGCTGTATCCGGCTCTCATAAAGAATAGTGTCCAGCGACCATCAAGGGTTGCTTAACCCGCAACAGCTGACATTCTAAATAATTAGAATGAACTCGTATAGTTAATTACACACACGTGACTTAATATCTTCGTATAGATATAGTTAATGCTTAACAAAGCANATATATATATATATATATATATATATATATATATATATATATATATATATATATATATATATATATATGCCTAACAAGCTGAATAGTTGCCTAACAAGACGAATTTTCCATGAAACATCATATTTATCCGTGTTAAGGATTCATAACCTGTGCGCTCAAGATGACCTGGCCATGTCGGGCCCGTAGGCGACTAAGAGCGCGCATCACCCAGCGCATCGGTTCGAATCCTCATCTCGGCTCTTCCCCTTTGGCCTACCTTTCCGAAGTGAGTGAGGCCCTTGGTGAGTCAGGGTCCTCTAGGTCCGTCTCCTTGGCCCTGGCGCACTCGGCCCTGAGGGAGGGAAGGAAGTGGAAGTCAGCCTCGCTCATTGTAACTAATACTGCAACTCTGATCAACTCTGATCAACTCTGATCAACTCTGATCAACTCTGATCTTCATATTGTCAAGGGGGTTTATTCTGTCCTGCTGAATGTTCATCATTCCTTAGAAAAAAATCGTGTATTGGAGAGATAATTCGAGTATTAGTGAAAAAATTTGTGCATTAGAAGTATTATTCGTGTACTAGAAATATTATTCGTGTGTTAGAGATATAATTCATTTACTAGAGACGTGTGGGTACTCACCAGGGGGTGTGCTGCAGGTGTGGATACACACCAGGAGGTGCTGCAGGTGTGGATACACACACCAGGGGGTGCTGCAGGTGTGGCTACACACCAGGGGGTGTGCTGCAGGTGTTACTACACATTAGGGGTGTGCTGCAGGTGTGAATACACACCAGCGGGTGCTGCAGGTGTGGGTACACCCCAGGGGGTGCTGCAGGTGTGGGTACTCACCAGGGGTGCTGCAGGTGTAGGGAGTCACCAGGGGGTGTGCTGCAGGTGAGGGTACTCACCAGGGGGGGTGTTGCAGGTGTGGGTACTCACCAGGGGGGTGCTGCAGGTGTGGGTACTCACCAGGGGGTGCTGCAGGTGTGGGTACTCACCAGGGGGTGCTGCAGGTGTGGGTACTCACCAGGGGGTGCTGCAGGTGTGGGTACTCACCAGGGGGTGCTGCAGGTGTGGGTACTCACCAGGGGGTGCTGCAGGTGTGGGTACTCACCAGGGGATGCTGCAGGTGTGGGTACTCACCAGGGGGTGCTGCAGGTGTGGGTACTCACCAGGGGAGGGTGCTGCAGGTGTGGGTACTCACCAGGGGGTGCTGCAGGTGTGGGGACTCACCAAGGGGTGCTGCAGGTGTGGGTACTCACCAGGGGGTGCTGCAGGTGTGGGTACTCACCAGGGGTGTGCTGCAGGTGTGGGTACTCACCAGGGGTGTGTGCTGCAGGTGTGGGGACTCACCAGGGGAGGGTGCTGCAGGTGTGGGTACTCACCAGGGGGTGCTGCAGGTGTGGGTACTCACCAGGGGGTGCTGCAGGTGTGGGTGAGGGTCAGGTAGCGCACTCCCAGGTCCCTCAGTGCCCTCAGGACGCCGAGGGAGTTCTGTATGGCGTGGCCGCCCTCCACGCCGATCAGGCTGGCGATGCGTCCCTCCTTGAACGCTGCTTCCACCTCTGACGCAAACAAACACCTGCCTTAGTCTCCACCTCTGACGCAAACAAACACTTGCCTTAGTCTCCACCTCTGATGCAAACAAACACCTGCCTTAGTCTCCACCTCTGACGCAAACACCTGCCTTAGTCTCCACCTCTGACGCAAACACCTATATTCATCTCTACTGTTCCATCCCGTCCATGGTGGTACCTCTATGGTAATGTACCCATGGTGGTAGTACCCATGGTGGTAGTACCCATGGTCCAGGATATCTTAGTTGTGGTATATATATACCCGTTATCGAGAGCTTCAACAAACCTTTCCAGATCGTGTTCAGTTCTGCAAAACACGCCGCAGAGTTTCTGCAAAAATAAATGGTTGCTTGAACAAATCCACAAGGGCCGTGACGAGGTTCGAACCCACGTCACGGCACTTGTGGATTTGTTCATTTAATGCTTCACGCTATTGTGATTTCTGTGTATAAATGGTCGCTTCTTTTCCCGAGACGAGGTTTGTTAAGTGGTAAGGTTCATTATTAATGTTCGTGTTCGTCTCTGTGTCTCTGGCGAGAGCTTAAAATGCGACTTCTGAGCTCTGGGAACCAGATATTTTTTTGATTGTTCATAGTTTGTCTTAGATTCTTTGTTGGGTGTATACTCAGGCGAGGACCGGGCCGCGACGACGTCGAGACCCGAAATCTTCGCAAAGTAAGGTACGCCGATTTAACTTTCTCTCCTGACGCCTCTCACACCTCATTAGTGTTTCCAGCTTTCACCTGCGTCCTCTGCTCCTATACTGATTCTCATTGTTTGAGTATTGTTTCTTTATTTCCAATTTAATTACCTTTGATATCGTGTACGTTATTACCATATCTCCTATGTGTCTATGTCTGTGTTAGGTATACTCAGCTAGTTGTGCTTACGTGGGGGGTTGAGCTTTGGCTTTTGGGTCATCTTGAGATATCTTGAGATGATTTCGGGGCTTTTTAGTGTCCCCGCGGCCCGGTCCTCGACCAGGCCTTCGACCAGGTCCCAGGGTGTAGACTTATGGATGTCAGAGTTTCTTTGTGAATGCCATTCTTGGCTTTGCCCCAGTCACGTGCCACAGATGGAAGAGTCATCACTTTGACTTCAACTGCTGGAACTGAAGTCAAGGAACAACTTCCACGTGCTGGCGCTGAATTCAGCAAATACAAAAGTCCACTTGTGAGTGAGTAAAAAAAGGATATAATCTCGATCCAGTGGGATTATACGTGGCTCCATAGTCCTGGAAGCTGCAGGGCAGCAGATAACATTCATGGACGATCATGGGAATATCGACTTGTATATCTCGCCTACCAGGAACAGTGACTCTCCTTACATACCTCATCAACCTGGCACAGTGACTCTCCTTACAAGCCTTATCTACCTAGAGCAGTGACTCTAGGAGAAGGCTCATTCACCGACTCAATCATACAGTCCCAGGTGAACGACTGCGATTCACATCGCTAATCACTGCTGACATAACGTCGTTGCAATTAGATCATGGAAAAGAGAGCTGTACAGTTTAATTAATTTAAGTCAAAGGAGCACACATAGAGGGGCTGTCATTCACACTAATCAGGTAGTTTGGCTTCGACGTGACTGCTTTACGGTTCCTTTAGGGAGAAAAGTTTTTTTTTCAACTCCATGGTAAAACTTATAATTGTATACGATCACTACTGTGACACAGCATCATTGACGGTACACTGTGACACAGTAGCAGGCACGGTGCACTCTGGAGGGGCTTTACGTGGACGTCTCGACTGAGCTGCAGATCACGGTACTTGTCACTGACAGTGATGAACAAGTGTAGTGTTTTATATGTTATGTTCGGCAGAGCTCTTAACACGACTTTAAACATTTGTTAAACATCCACAAACACACACACACACACACACACACACACACACACACACACACACACACACACACACACACACACACACACACACACACACACACACGCCCGCGCACACACAAACACACCCCTAAATCGCACGCTTCTTGTGACACAAACAGTGCTTTTAAACGACAGACTCGTAAACAGGTGCATTGACCTATATCACAAGACACGTGTTATTCACCGCTACTGGAAGAAGAAGTTGGCCGAGGTCGTCTGCCATACCACAGAGTCATGAAGATAGAGCACTCTATCGGGGGCTCTATAGCCACACGTACTGGGTAAGTAAGTATAAGCTCTAGATTGACCAGACCACACACTAGAAGGTGAAGGAACGACGACGTTTCGGTCTGTCCTGGACCATCCTACAATCGACTTGAGAATGGTCGATTCTCTTGACACAAGAGAATCTTGACTTGACACAATCAAGTCGATTGTGTCAAGTCACAATCGACTTGAGAATGGTCCAGGACGGACCGAAACGTCGTCGTCCCTTCACCTTCTAGTGTGTGGTCTGGTCAACATACTTTAGCCACGTTATTGTGACTCCTCGCCTGCAAGCTCTAGGTGCAATTTACAGTTCTTACAGCGGTTGACTCTTGTTACAGCAAAGGTTGTTTGGCCAGAGGATACAGCTTGTTACAAGCACCCTGGACGGTCATAGAATGAGGCTGGTTGGTGGTTAGTAGGAGCGGGTTCTCGTGTGTTTGTTCTGTGTGGTTGGGGGAGCGTTCTCGCATGGTTGCTCTCTCATGGGCAACCAATCGACCTTCAGTTTCTGGTTGATGCCAAATGAGTGACGTCTCTAATTGGCTTCCATTAACCCAACGATTTCAGGAAACTAACCTCTACCCCTATTACTGTTGCATTAATAGCTGCTTCTACCATCAATACCCCCCCCCCTCCCTCATCAATCACCAACAGTCCATCATCTACCTACAGTACACCCTAATCATCTACCTACAGTACACCCTAATCATCTACTACAGTATACCCTAATCATCTACTACAGTACACCCTAATCATCTACCACCAGTACACCCTAATCATCTACCACCAGTACACCCTAATCATCTACCACCAGGACACCCTAATCATCTACCACCAGTACACCCTAATCATCTACCACCAGTACACCCTAATCATCTACACCAGTACACCCTAATCATCTACCACCAGTACACCCTAATCATCTACCACCAGTACACCCTAATCATCTACCACCAGTACACCCTAATCATCTATCACCAGTACACCCTAATCATCTACCACCAGTACACCCTAATCATCTACCACCAGGACACCCTAATCATCTACCACCAGTACACCCTAATCATCTACCATTCCATCAGCACCCTTCAGAAGGGACCTCCGGCAGAGAACCTAAGCCTCCTCGTTAACAATACACCAATCACCGCCCTGACGCCTATTTGCACCGGTAATTGCCTTGTTCGGGACCATTTGGTCTGACCGTTAATAAGACTGACAGCAGTGCCTCACGGGGAAGCAATTCTCCTCTCACGTACATAGCGGATTTTTTTTTTATTTTTTTTGTCACTGAAATATTGTTTCGCCATTTTGAAAAAGACAGTAANGCAATGGTGGTGACTTGAACCGTCGTTCTGTGCCTGGAAACCAGAAACGACGGTTCGAGTCGCGCAATTGCAACAAAGATTTTCTCCTCATATATAAATATACGAACGCGAGTATTTGTCTTGCTCATACAGCGTACGGCGTCTTCGGGGCTTCAAGCACCCTGGAAGAAAAATGCTGTTAGCTCTTACACCCAGATCAGCCTCGGTACCTTGTATGTCCTACATGCCAGTAGAAATCAATCTTGCTCTGCGCAACCCCAAGTTGATGCCATTTTATTCTGTAAGAGACCCATTCTGTTCTCAAGTCTAGTACCAGGCACCAGACTGGTAAAATGACTGCTCACTATGCTCACTGCTCTGCTCACTGCTCTG
This sequence comes from Procambarus virginalis, assembly GCA_020271785.1. Taxonomy (NCBI): domain Eukaryota; kingdom Metazoa; phylum Arthropoda; class Malacostraca; order Decapoda; family Cambaridae; genus Procambarus; species Procambarus virginalis. The sequence continues at coordinate 403,911 of WNGS01166226.1, read as the reverse complement.
CTCACTGCTCTGCACACTGCTCTGCTCACTGCTCACACTACTCAACACACTGCTCACGCTGCACACTACTCACCAGCTGAACAAGCCTGGTGGTTGCCAACCCAGAACACGTAGAGAGGCCCATAAGAAAGGTCTCCCCGGTAATGTTTCTCTTATTCACACATTTGTCCCTAATTTCCGTCTGTCTCAATTCAAGATCCAATTCTCTTTTCTCAAACTATTTTCAGTAGCAAACGACTTCCCAACAACAGCTCATATATATATATATATATATATAATATATATATATATATATATATATATATATATATATATATATATATGCCTAACAAGCTGAATAGTTGCCTAACAAGACGAATTTTCCATGAAACATCATATTTATCCGTGTTAAGGATTCATAACCTGTGCGCTCAAGATGACCTGGCCATGTCGGGCCCGTAGGCGACTAAGAGCGCGCATCACCCAGCGCATCGGTTCGAATCCTCATCACTGCTCTTCCTTTGACCTACCTTTCCGAAGTGAGTGAGGCCTCTTGGTGAGTCAGGGTCCTCTAGGTCCGTCTCCTTGGCCCTGGCGCACTCGGCCCTGAGGGAGGGAAGGAAGTGGAAGTCAGCCTCGCTCATTGTAACTAATACTGCAACTCTGATCAACTCTGATCAACTCTGATCAACTCTGATCAACTCTGATCTTCATATTGTCAAGGGGGTTTATTCTGTCCTGCTGAATGTTCATCATTCCTTAGAAAAAAATCGTGTATTGGAGAGATAATTCGAGTATTAGTGAAAAAATTTGTGCATTAGAAGTATTATTCGTGTACTAGAAATATTATTCGTGTGTTAGAGATATAATTCATTTACTAGAGACGTGTGGGTACTCACCAGGGGTGTGTGCTGCAGGTGTGGATACACACCAGGAGGTGCTGCAGGTGTGGATACACACACCAGGGGGTGCTGCAGGTGTGACTACACACCAGGGGGTGTGCTGCAGGTGTTACTACACATTAGGGGGTGTGCTGCAGGTGTGAATACACACCAGCGGGTGCTGCAGGTGTGGGTACACCCCAGGGGGTGCTGCAGGTGTGGGTACTCACCAGGGGGTGCTGCAGGTGTAGGGAGTCACCAGGGGGTGTGCTGCAGGTGAGGGTACTCACCAGGGGGGTGTTGCAGGTGTGGGTACTCACCAGGGGGTGCTGCAGGTGTGGGGTACTCACCAGGGGGTGCTGCAGGTGTGGGTACTCACCAGGGGGTGCTGCAGGTGTGGGTACTCACCAGGGGTGCTGCAGGTGTGGGTACTCACCAGGGGGTGCTGCAGGTGTGGGTACTCACCAGGGGGTGATGCAGGTGTGGGTACTCATCAGGGAGTGCTGCAGGTGTGGGTACTCACCAGGGGGTGCTGCAAGTGTGGGTACTCACCAGGGGAGGGTGCTGCAGGTGTGGGTACTCACCAGGGGGTGCTGCAGGTGTGGGGACTCACCAAGGGGTGCTGCAGGTGTGGGTACTCACCAGGGGGTGCTGTAGGTGTGGGTACTCACCAGGGGTGTGTGCTGCAGGTGTGGGTACTCACCAGGGGTGTGTGCTGCAGGTGTGGGGACTCACCAGGGGGTGCTGCAGGTGTGGGTGAGGGTCAGGTAGCGCACTCCCAGGTCCCTCAGTGCCCTCAGGACGCCGAGGGAGTTCTGTATGGCGTGGCCGCCCTCCACGCCGATCAGGCTGGCGATGCGTCCCTCCTTGAACGCTGCTTCCACCTCTGACGCAAACAAACACCTGCCTTAGTCTCCACCTCTGACGCAAACAAACACTTGCCTTAGTCTCCACCTCTGATGCAAACAAACACCTGCCTTAGTCTCCACCTCTGACGCAAACACCTGCTTTAGTCTCCACCTCTGACGCAAACACCTATATTCATCTCTACTGTTCCATCCCGTCCATGGTGGTACCTCTATGGTAATGTACCCATGGTGGTAGTACCCATGGTGGGAGTACCCATGGTGGTAGTACCCATGGTGGTAGTACCCATGGTGGTAGTACCCATGGTCCAGGATATCTTAGTTGTGGTATATATATACCCGTTATCGAGAGCTTCAACAAACCTTTCCAGATCGTGTTCAGTTCTGCAAAACACGCCGCAGAGTTTCTGCAAAAATAAATGGTTGCTTGAACAAATCCACAAGGGCCGTGACGAGGTTCGAACCCACGTCACGGCACTTGTGGATTTGTTCATTTAATGCTTCACGCTATTGTGATTTCTGTGTATAAATGGTCGCTTCTTTTCCCGAGACGAGGTTTGTTAAGTGGTAAGGTTCATTATTAATGTTCGTGTTCGTCTCTGTGTCTCTGGCGAGAGCTTAAAATGCGACTTCTGAGCTCTGGGAACCAGATATTTTTTTGATTGTTCATAGTTTGTCTTAGATTCTTTGTTGGGTGTATACTCAGGCGAGGACCGGGCCGCGACGACGTCGAGACCCGAAATCTTCGCAAAGTAAGGTACGCCGATTTAACTTTCTCTCCTGACGCCTCTCACACCTCATTAGTGTTTCCAGCTTTCACCTGCGTCCTCTGCTCCTATACTGATTCTCATTGTTTGAGTATTGTTTCTTTATTTCCAATTTAATTACCTTTGATATCGTGTACGTTATTACCATATCTCCTATGTGTCTATGTCTGTGTTAGGTATACTCAGCTAGTTGTGCTTACGTGGGGGTTGAGCTTTGGCTCTTGGGTCATCTTGAGATATCTTATCTTGAGATGATTTCGGGGCTTTTTAGTGTCCCCGCGGCCCGGTCCTCGACCAGGTCCCAGGGTGTAGACTTATGGATGTCAGAGTTTCTATGTGGGATGCCATTCTTGGCTTTGCCCCAGTCACGTGCCACAGATGGAAGAGTCATCACTTTGACTTCAACTGCTGGAACTGAAGTCAAGGAACAACTTCCACGTGCTGGCGCTGAATTCAGCAAATACAAAAGTCCACTTGTGAGTGAGTAAAAAAAGGATATAATCTCGATCCAGTGGGATTATACGTGGCTCCATAGTCCTGGAAGCTGCAGGGCAGCAGATAACATTCATGGACGATCATGGGAATATCGACTTGTATATCTCGCCTACCAGGAACAGTGACTCTCCTTCCATACCTCATCAACCTGGCACAGTGACTCTCCTTACAAGCCTTATCTACCTAGAGCAGTGACTCCAGGAGAAGGCTCATTCACCGACTCAATCATACAGTCCCAGGTGAACGACTGCGATTCACATCGCTAATCACTGCTGACATAACGTCGTTGCAATTAGATCATGGAAAAGAGAGCTGTACAGTTTAATTAATTTAAGTCAAAGGAGCACACATAGAGGGGCTGTCATTCACACTAATCAGGTAGTTTGGCTTCGACGTGACTGCTTTACGGTTCCTTTAGGGAGAAAAAGTTTTTTTTTCAACTCCATGGTAAAACTTATAATTGTATACGATCACTACTGTGACACAGCATCATTGACGGTACACTGTGACACAGTAGCAGGCACGGTGCACTCTGGAGGGGCTTTACGTGGACGTCTCGACTGAGCTGCAGATCACGGTACTTGTCACTGACAGTGATGAACAAGTGTAGTGTTTTATATGTTATGTTCGGCAGAGCTCTTAACACGACTTTAAATATTTGTTAAACATCCACAAACACGCACACACACACACACACACACACACACACACACACACACACACACACACACACACACACACACACACACACACACACACACACGCCCGCGCACACACAAACACACCCCTAAATCGCACGCTTCTTGTGACACAAACAGTGCTTTTAAACGACAGACTCGTAAACAGGTGCATTGACCTATATCACAAGACACGTGTTATTCACCGCTACTGGAAGAAGAAGTTGGCCGAGGTCGTCTGCCATACCACAGAGTCATGAAGATAGAGCACTCTATCGGGGGCTCTATAGCCACACGTACTGGGTAAGTAAGTATAAGCTCTAGATTGACCAGACCACACACTAGAAGGTGAAGGAACGACGACGTTTCGGTCTGTCCTGGACCATCCTACAATCGACTTGAGAATGGTCGATTCTCTTGACACAAGAGAATCTTGACTTGACACAATCAAGTCGATTGTGTCAAGTCACAATCGACTTGAGAATGGTCCAGGACGGACCGAAACGTCGTCGTCCCTTCACCTTCTAGTGTGTGGTCTGGTCAACATACTTTAGCCACGTTATTGTGACTCCTCGCCTGCAAGCTCTAGGTGCAATTTACAGTTCTTACAGCGGTTGACTCTTGTTACAGCAAAGGTTGTTTGGCCAGAGGATACAGCTTGTTACAAGCACCCTGGACGGTCATAGAATGAGGCTGGTTGGTGGTTAGTAGGAGCGGGTTCTCGTGTGTTTGTTCTGTGTGGTTGGGGAGCGTTCTCGCATGGTTGCTCTCTCATGGGCAACCAATCGACCTTCAGTTTCTGGTTGATGCCAAATGAGTGACGTCTCTAATTGGCTTCCATTAACCCAACGATTTCAGGAAACTAACCTCTACCCCTATTACTGTTGCATTAATAGCTGCTTCTACCATCAATACCCCCCTCCCTCATCAATCACCAACAGTCGATCATCTACCCCAGTACATCCTAATCATCTACCCCAGTACACCCTAATCATCTACCACCAGTACACCCTAATCATCTACCTCCAGTACATCCTAATCATCTACCACCAGTACACCCTAATCATCTACCACCAGTACACCCTAATCATCTACCTCCAGTACATCCTAATCATCTACCACCAGTATACCCTAATCATCTACCACCAGTACACCCTAATCATCTACCACCAGTACACCCTAATCATCTACCACCAGTACACCCTAATCATCTACCACCAGTACACCCTAATCATCTACCACCAGTACACCCTAATCATCTACCTCCAGTACACCCTAATCATCTACCACCAGTACACCCTAATCATCTACCTCCAGTACACCCTAGTCATCTACCACCAGTACACCCTAATCATCTACCACCAGTACACCCTAATCATCTATCACCAGTACACCCTAATCATCTACCACCAGTACACCCTAATCATCTACCACCAGTACACCCTAATCATCTACCACCAGTACACCCTAATCATCTACCATTCCATCAGCACCCTTCAGAAGGGACCTCCGGCAGAGAACCTAAGCCTCCTCGTTAACACTAGACCAATCACCGCCCTGACGCCTATTTGCACCGGTAATTGCCTTGTTCGGGACCATTTGGTCTGACCGTTAATAAGACTGACAGCAGTGCCTCACGGGGAAGCAATTCTCCTCTCACGTACATAGCGGATTTTTTTTTTATTTTTTTTTGTCACTGAAATATTGTTTCGCCATTTTGAAAAAGACAGTAAATCGGTGTAGATTTTTCTTGTCGTAGAATCTGTCGTGTTGAACGGAACGCGACCCGCTTAAAACGCAAAGTTTTGGAAATCATCCTCTGTGATTAATTTTTTTATGAACAATTTTTTTATGAACCAAAAGAATCAATCTGGGGCCAGACTCACGAAGCAGTTACGCAAGCACTTACGAACCTGTACATCTTTTCTCAATCCTTGTTTTTATAATGATTGAACAGTTAATGAGGTCTGACGCATCAGGCGGCGTTTAGAACAATAACAACAGTTGATTGGCAAGTTCTCATGCTTG
>WNGS01166226.1:387396-398179 GCA_020271785.1 Procambarus virginalis | reverse complement strand
CCAAGGGAGAAGGTGTATATTTAACCAAACACCACACACACACACAACAACACACCACACACACACCACACCACACACACCACACACACACCAGCAACCCACTGTTTCACACAAAAAAAATGTTTATACCAATAAACTAAATTATAAGGAATCCAAAAAATCAGGCACGAACTGTGGCCGGAAAGCATCTTAAACCTTATCAAGCAACAAACAAACTAACGCAAGCCTGGCCCCAGTCCAACTAACCCACCCACTGCACGTTATTGTTGTTGTTTAAGATTCAGCTACTTAGAACACAAATTCACAAGTGCACGGGCTAGGGTGACCCGCCACACACACTGACGTAGGCACAAAGGTATATATATACCATTTCCCCTCCCCCTCTTCCTCTCCTTTCTAGGCTCTGTGCTGTTGCTGTTATTTCAAGGAATTTTTTTTTTTCCCCCGCCGTAGGCTGCTGAATGTACATACAAGGTCTGAGTCTGGAAGGAAGGTTGCTCTTGCATTATACCTTCCCGTCTTGCATACTTGACTGTTAATGAAAAAACGAAAAAAATCACGTGAATTGTTGCAGATGGTGGGAAGGAGGTGGGAATGTAGGGAGGGTGGAAATGAAAGATGAAGGAGGGTGGGAGGAGGGGTGTGGAAAGGAGCTACGGGGGTGTAAAGAGGGTGGGTGGGGGGAGGGCGTAATTGATAAATTTGGAAGGGGGATATTATGGGTATGGAAGTAGGTTAGGGGAGAAGGGAGAGAATTGTGTGTTGGAGATGAGGCAATTTTAAACACCGTGACAGGGGTTGCAATTTGGAATGAGGGGGAGAGGAGGAGGGGGGGCATTTTGAGGTTTGGGGGGGAGGGGGTGATCAAGGTGTGAGCCAGGGGAATAAGAAAAGAGGTGAAGAGGGAGAGGCGTGAATTAGGTGGCTTACGCAAGGCAGTAGACTTTGAAATATCACAGCCCTAAGATTGAGACTTGTACATGCTTTCAGCCTACAACATTCCAAGAACAATTGCTACACACTGGTGACCTGACTGGTGACCCTGAGAGCAGAGAGAGCGAGAGAGAGTAGCGAGAGAGAGGAGAGAGAGAGAGGAGAGAGAGAGAGAGAATGAAAGAGATTTCATGTGGTCTGGATTGTTTGTTTCAGCACGAGCCATGTGATGAAAAAATTCTTTAAATTTCTTAAAAGGAATCGAATAACTGCAGTAGGCCTATTGATGCATAGGCCAATAGACCTAGTGCAGAGTTGTAGTTATGACCCTCCTGTGGTGTGATTATTCCTGCCGTCATTACAAATAGTCAAAGTACCCCTGGTAATAGAAGGTGTTTCCTTAAGCAATGTGTACACGTGACTCTCGAGCTGATATATAATAGGACGTGACCTTTAAAGCAGATATATAACAAGTGACCCCCTCCAAGCAGAATACACGTCAACTTCAAGCAGATATATACACGTAACCCCCTGAATCATATATACACACGTGACCTCTCAACCAGATATACACACTGACCCTCAACCAGATACACACATCACATACTAAAACGACAAGCAAATTAAGCATATTGCAAATACAGGTCAATATTAAATTGCCACAAAGGGACAATATGCAAACCACGAAACGTTCAGCCGTCTAACCCACCCCACCCACCCACACACCCCCAACCCACCCACACACCACCCCACACCCCACAACACACCCACACAAACCCCACCCACACCCGCCCCCACCACACCCTCACACACCGGCCCCCAACACCACAACCCCACCCACACACCGTCCCACACACCCACACCCACCCGACACACACACACACACACACCCTCCTGAAGCTGAGTTTCCACCCTCATTGTCTCGTTTATTTCAGCTTCAGCATTTCTTAAAGCTAAACAAAGGATGTCTCGTTCACGGGTCCTGAACCATAGTGACCGCTCAGCCATGCACGGAGTTTCACTTTGCAAACAGGGAATACTAAATGCATTCTTCCCTATACAGCTCTCAGAGAGAATAATTGTTTCTTGTTAAAATGAAATTATTGTTATCTTGTATTCCGGACCATTTACTCTAATACACAGTGGTCCAATTTCTTATACCTCCTATATTCGCCAACGAAAAACAAATACCTCTTTATGCTCTTATATGTCATTGTTTTGTAAAGATAATTGTTCCAGATATCTACAATACCTTATTTTCTTACTTTGGAGAGAGAGTTCAGAACGTTGTAGTAAGTAGTTGTAGAAAGTGTAATAAGTTCGCAAGTTACGTTCCAGGATTAATTGACAAGCGGGCATATCACTTATCATTGCATTGTTCAAGCCCTTTGTTACATTGCATAGTTTACCATAGTTTGACTTGGGTATGGTAACTCAATTTATTTTATTGCCTGGATCTTTCGAGCTAAGTCTCTAACAAAGTAAAAGCTCAATGTTTTAGTTTGTGTCTTTGCTTGGCTTCATTGTGGTGTGCCATGGGGGGGGGGGGAGTTGTGGTCCCCCCCCCATGCGGCCCATTATGCCACGTGGCGCCTTCACCCTGGCACGGGGACACCTTAGGCTGGGGATAGGGAGGTCAATATTTCTCCAGCCTTGTGTGAAAGAGGGTCAATATTCCCCCCAGGCACCCAGCAGCCTTGAGAGGGGTCAGTATTCCCCCCAGGCACCCGGCAGCCTTGGGTGTGAGCCGGTCAGTATTCCCGGGCCCAGCTGGTGGTTGTTGACACTGTGTTATCTAAGTTGTACTGGCGGTGTTTACAAATTGCCTGGCTGGCTCCACACACGCGCGTGTTTGTGCACTAGACATTGGCTTGGTCGGTGGCCCGTGTTGGCTTGCCTCCTTTCTCAATGTTTGTTCGAGCTTAATACGCTCAATATTTGCATTTTAAACGGTTATAGATAAGTGTGTGCTTCTTGTGCATATGATTAAAATCTGTAGTTGATCCAATTCATTGCTTTAGATTAGTCCGCCTCGAGTCATCTGTGGGAGGGACATTGTTTATTTCAAGGGGTTTCCAGTGGGTGTATGTCGTTAAAGGCCTCATACGTGTGCCCATCAACATGTGTTTTACATTCAATATTAAATCTACATCGTAACATCTTTTATTGTAAATTTACTTCATTTTTTGGGTTCGTTTGCTCGAAATTGTATATGTATATGCTCTGTTTTGGCAATATATCTGCTTTACATTCACCGTGTAAACATTCATGTCATGTAATCTGCAACATTCACGCCACACTTCCTCTCTCCAACATTCACGTCACTAACCCACCCTCTAACATTCATCACCACCACCCCCCTTTACCCTCCAACATTCACACAACATCCCATTGATGATCGCCCCCCCTCCTCACGTGGCAACTCCCGGCTGACATTACTAAATAAAAAATACGGACGACGTGCATAGATTCCAATTCCCCCGCCGCTTCTCGCTTCGCTTTTCTCTTTCACAGGGGCACAACAAAAGCGAAATTCACACAGTTACTGTGAGCGCAGCAAGGACTGAAGAACATTATCCTCTCTCTCTCTATCTCTATCTCTCTCTGTCTCTCTCTCTCTCTCTCCTCTCTCTCTCTCTCTCTCTCTCTTCTCTCTTTCTCTCTCTCCCACAATCACAAATTGTGGGAGAGCCACAATCACAATTGTGGGAGAGCCACAATCACAAATTATGATTGTGGCTCTCTCAAAGCCAAAATCATAATTTGTTATTCATAATTCATTTTTATACGCTTAGAAAATGCATTGGCATTTCCATGAACATTTTCAGTTTTACTGAAGAAATATAGGAAAAGAGACATAGAGCAAAATGTTCCCCTACCCCAGAGATGATGTAGTAATTAATCAATAACGGGAAAGCAAAGCCAGGTAGAAATATCTTTGGGGAACTCACTCTGAAGCTTACAACCCGAGACAGCAACATCAAGGGAGACCAGATAGCCTCTGAAGCTTACAACATAAATAACACAGCAACAATACGAGGCCCCAGAGAACCTCTGGCGCTCACAATATGAGACAAGTGAGGGACCAGACAACATCTATCACTCGCTACATAAGCCCTAAGTATCACAGTTGCCCCAGACACAACCTCTGGCGCTCACAATATGAGATAGGAAACATCATGGAGGGGCCCCAGAAAAACTCTAGCGGTTAGTACACGAGCTGGAAGCACCACTGGGCCCCCTGACAACCTCTGGGCTCACAATATGAGACAGGAAACATCATGGAGGGACCCCCGGAAAAATTCTAGCGGTTAGTACACGAGATGGAAGCACCACTGGGCCCCTGACAACCTCTGGGCTCACAATATGAGATAGGAAACATCATGGAGGGGCCCCCCAGAAAAACTCTAGCGGTTAGTACACGAGCTGGAAGCACCACTGGGCCCCAGACTACCTCTGGCGCGCGATGCGTGAGTCAGAAACATCACAGGGGCCCAAACCCATTCTGGCGCTCGCAACCTAACCGTAAAACGGAATTTCATACATGAACACGGCAATAAACGGCCAGAACCCTTGACGGGGGAAGACAGTAGATAGAAAAATCAATAAGAGGCGTCAAGAGTGGTGCAGAGATTCGACATCGTGTCGAATCGTGTCGACTGGGTCGTCAACCAAGTACAAGATATTAAAAAAAAAGTATGGCTTTCAAATAAAAAAGCGTAAAGAGTAGGGTTTTCAATTTGAGCTCTTTTGTGGAAACAGTGAAATTCTGATTGCGTGAAACGGTATTAGTATAAAAAAGTGAATGTAATGAAACGTGGGACGGAAACTGGGAAATAGTAAGATAACAATATCCAGGAGTAACAAGATATCAATATCCAGAAGTAACAAGATAATAATATCCAGGTACACGAGCTGGAACAAGATAACAAGATATTGTTACAAGATAACAGTGAGATATTGTAACAAGATATTGTTACAAGATAACATTGATACAAGATAACAATGAGAGACTCGTAATAAAATATTGAACTGAAAAATCCGGCGTGAGAAAACTTTACATCTACGATGAGATAAAAAGATTTTGACAGCTTTCAAGATAATTGTAAACAAGAAACAAAGTTACCTAAGCAAAACGCGATATTTGAGAGAGAATTAGAATTTGACACAAAGCCATAGAGGGGGTGTGCAGAGAGACAGACAAGGATGGAAAGATAGAGACAGAGGTCGTCTTGAATTCTCTCAAGAGACACACAAATCTTCCCTACACACTATTTAACTCCTTTTGATGACCTTGGCGCTGTGTCGAGATTATTCACTTCATAACTGAATGACTGTCGTTTATCAAATGTAAATCGTTCATTTATTAAACTCTAGCTTTTCTTTTGTTCAATTTATACGGAATTATTGTATTTGTTATTGAAATATATCGGTTAGTTCCATCCAGTAGCTTCATAACTAGAGCCGGGTTAGTAAAATGTGGTAAACGGAGTCCGCAGACTTTTACACCCCACCAACTGTCGCTTGATAGTTTTCAAAGTCAATAATGAAAACATTTGAAGCTGTGAGTAACACAAATATAACGGAATATTCATCAACTGTGAAAACGCAAACGATCTACTCTATTGGCTGAAAGAGAGATTTCAAACCTGGAAAAGCACCAAATGGGTGGGATATTGGCATTAATTTGATATATGAATATTTCCTTTTACAGTTTTTATGATAATGTACTGCTCCTAATTTGCCACCCAACCACTAGTCTGAAAAAAATTAATGTTAAAATAAATTCCTTCAGGTGATGTTTGGTCCTCAAGATGGACAAAAATAATCAACATGAGAGATTTACGCTTCCCATTATGAGAAGAGATTATACAAGCTAACACGATCATCGGTTTTAAAGTTAAGCGAGACCAATCAAATCTAACACTATTTGAGATAAATTATGTTGTGCTTTGTGTAACCCAGTGTAAGCTGCTAATACACCAACACTCGCCATGTTTGGAAACTGCTTGATTGATTGATTGATAAAGATTAAACCCCACAAGCTGATTGATAAAGATTAAACCACCCAAGAGATGGCACAAGCCACACAAGCGGTGTTAAAGGCATGAATAACCCGTAACCTAAACTGCTTGAGTACAAACGGTTGAAGCCTAATTATATTGAGAATACTTTTTATTAGTGCAATTGTCCTGTTTATAACATCTGAGTTTAATCTGTACTCCACATTATAAGTATCCCCCATTACCATACTTACATTACCATAATGGTGAAGCAATATGAACGATGATGACATTGCATTTGTTTATTATTAACACATTTAGGTACATCTGCATTTGAGCAGCTGACCTAGACTATATGAAAAGGAGTACAATGTGTCACAAAACTATCTACGTGATGCTAAAGTCCCCATCACACAGGATGGTTAGTCATAGAGGGCCATGTGATAAGTAGTCTGCACTGGCAGACTCTGGGTGCATTATGAGGATATCATCATCAATACAAGAGTGAATAAGGTAACAATGATACTAAAAGTCCCCATCTCGCAGAATGGTTAGTCATACAGGGCCATATGTTTCTTCAAATAAATGTATTCTCAGAATGAGTATAAATGTCATTTACTTCTAGGCATATCGTTTGCATGCGATGATTATCCAAAATATTATTTTCAGTTATAGGGATCTATGATTCGCATAATTGAATGATATTATGTTAATTCGTGTACCAATTGGCATGAGCGTATATCTTAAGTCAATAAACGTAACTGCCTAATTGTTCTCACAGGAAAACAAGAGCTACATTTGTGGTTTCCTGTTTGTCTGGTACTCTTGTCAAATAGAATTATTCGTCAAATGGCTTTTGCCACGCACTCTACCCTCTCGTGTAGTATATTCCGTCTGTTTACCACTCATTCGTAAACACGAACCGTGTATTAACGATCGTGCAACATCATTAAGTATACGCAGTAAGATCTGGAGGTCCACGGTCACCAACACTACACAACAGCACCACACAGGGTTCGAGACCTGGCTGCAGAGGACCGAATGCTATCCCCGTGCCCCCCCCCCACTCCTCCTTACAATGAGTCTCCCGCCCCTCCTTCGGTCGCCAGGTCGATATCTAGTTAATGGAATTATAGAGGAAATGGAGAGAAAGGCACGTGAAGCTGCTTTCCGGCCATCCCTGCTGCAGGGTGTGGTTTGAGGTTGATCAAGTGATGGTTATTTCTCTCTCTCTCTCTCTCTCTCTCTCTCTCTCTCTCTCTCTCTCTCTCTCTCTCTCTCTCTCTCTTTCTCTCTTTGTATCTTCTATTTCGTCTTTTATCGACTAACACTCTTTTTCATGTTGATCTGTGGACATTGTGAACAACCTACAGAATAAGGACGTGAACTTTACGAATAAATACAATAAATGTCCAAACTTCTATCCTGTAAACCACACACCCCCACACACGCACACGCACACACGCACACACACACACGCACACGCACACACATACAACCTAAGTAAGGTAATGAAACTAGGCGGAGGAAATAGGAGTCCAGACACAGGATACCAAATAGGAGATGAAGTCGTTCACGAAACGGACAGAGAGAAAGATCTAGGAGTTGATATCATGCCAAACCTGTCTCCTGAAGCCCACATCAAAAGCATAACATCAGCGGCCTATGTGAGGCTGGCTAACATCATGAAAGTCTTCAGAAACCTGTGTAAGGATTCATTCAGAACCATGCATGCCACATATGTAAGGCCAATCCTGGAGTTTGCCGCCCCAGCATGGAGCCCGTACCTTGTCAAGCACAAGACGAAGCTGGAAAACGTTCAGAGGTATGCCACTAGACTAGTCCCAGAACTAAGAGGTTGCATGAACTGCACCTCACGTCGATGGAAGACAGAAGAGCTCGGGGAGACATGATCACCACATACTTAATTCTCAGGGGAACTGGCAGGGTAAACAAGGATGTTTATTTAACATTTAACACGTGTGGTACACGCACAAAGGAACACAGATGGACGCTGTGTACCCAAATGAGCCACAGAGACATTAGAAAGAACTTTTTCAGTGTCTGAGTATTTAGTAAATGGAATGCACTAGGAAGTGATGTGGTGGAGCCTGACTCCGTACACAGTTTCAAATGTAGATATGATAGAGCTCGAGAAGCTCAGGAATCTGTACACCAGTAGATTGACGGTTGAGAGGCGGGACCAAAGAGCCGAAGCTCAAACCCCGCAAGCACAACTAGGTGAGTACAACTAGTTGAGTATTCACACACACCCACACACACACACAGGGGCGCCTCGCGGCTGAGTGGACAGCGCTCTGAGGTCGTAGTCCTAAGGGCCCAGGTTCGATATCCGGCAGAGGCAGAAAAAACAGACAGTTTCTTTCACCTTGGTGCACCTGTTCACTAGCAGTAAATAGATACCTGGGAGTTAGACAACTGCAACTGGCTGCTTCCTGTGTGTAATGTGTGTGTGTGTGTGTGTGTGTGTGTGTGTGTGTGTGTGTGTGTGTGTGTGTGTGTGTGTGTGTGTGTGTGTGTGTGTGTGTAAGATAAATATATGTAGTAGACATTATAATACAAATAGTAAATACACACACAGTTTGGACTCATCTAGGAGACTACACACACACACGCGCGCGCGCGCACACAGACTCATTCAACAACTTTAACGTCAAACAGTAATCCATTCCGGGTCCCAGTTTGTCCTCCTTTTCGGAAAGATTTTTACCCCCCCTCGCTGACGACACAACAAATGCCAAAATCTAACGAACCCTCGTCAAACAGACTGTCTCTGAGTTCTCAAGACAGAGCTAGACAGCTAAGTGACCATTTGAAATTTTGCGTGGCGTTCAGACCTGCCAAAGGGAAAGTACTGGGTGCGCAAGCTTGGGAACCGGTAATGTTGGGAGTCATCATCTTTAACCAGTGAGGTCTGTACCTGTGGTCACGAACCAGTGAAGTTTGAATCTATTGCCACGAACCAGTGACCTCTGTATCAATCATTCTATCATTGGATTTATTTACCTTGATACTGTGTACTACTCGGTAAATGGGCTTCTTCTAGTCAACCCAACGGTGAAAATCCGTGTAAAAAAAAACCCACTTCGGTCGCTCTCCTTAATTAAATAAAAGGTGGCTACAACCAAGGTGGTTGTAAAGTATAGTGCCTATTCCAGGGTGTTGTTACACCGAGGGAACACACCCGACCACCAGCCTCCTCCCTCGCTGTGAACCAGTCCACCACCAGGTGAGCTCACTAACGACACCAATCCCTGTTACAGAAGCTGGCGAGGGATTGAAATTGAAATTGATATATAAGTTTATTGAGGTATAGCCACACAAAGGGATGAGGTAGCTCAAGCTATTTTGACCCCGTTCAGTATATATATATATATATATATATATATATATATATATATATATATATATATATATATATATATATATATATATATATATGGCGTTGGGGGATGGGGCTTCATCCGGCTGTATTTGTCGTGCCTTTTACCCGCGGGTTCTCTTGTGTCTGATTTTGAATTTTATATATATAAGGTCTGTCTCAACACTCATTTCATCATATTTTCGCTCCTAGAACTACTGCACAAGTAGTTTTTCTGTATTTATTTGAATAACCAGTATTTCGCAGGTCGTGGTCATGTCTCATTTTGCTTCTTCTCTTCCAGTGGGTGAGGTTCAGTGTGTATTTGAGTGTTTGTTGCATAGTTCTCTTGCAAGACCAAAGGATCTCCAGTTTTCATTACTATCATCTTGTTGCACGCTTTTTTCCCCTAGCACACAATACTCGTAAATATTGCACCGAGGACCTGACGCTCTTCCATCATGCATATTTGCTCCACCTCTTTTCTAGCGTGATGTAGTTTCCTCGGCTCTTTTTTTTTTTCTGTCCATCGTATTCCAAAAGCCTCTTTTTTGGGGTGTGTTCTCATTCATTTAGTGAACAATGCCTTGAATGGTTCTTGTTTACGTTCCTCTTGTGGAACGGAAACTTGTACATCATGTTTGTCACTGTCTACAGCCCGAGGATTTTTATTTTCTGAGGGAGCTGCTTTTAATTTACTGTGTTCTGGCCTAACGTTTTCGGCTCTTATTGCCTTGCATTTGCGTTTATTCAAATTCAACAGCCATCAGTCAGGTCAGTTTGTCCTCTACGTGTCTGTGTTCATTTGAAGCATTCAGAAATCTTCCTCGGTGTTGACTCTTCTTTAAATCGTTATTTCAGATTTCGTTCCTCCTATTTGCCACCAACTTTATCATCACTACTTTTCACTCTCCTTCATCATGTTCCTTTCCTTCACCACCTTCCCTACCCTCACCACCTTCCCTACCCTCCACCACCTTCCCTACCCTCACCACCTTCCTTACCATCACCACCTTCCCTACCCTTCACCACCTTCCCTACCCTTCACCACCTTCCTACCCTCCACCACCTTCCCTACCCTCCACCACCTTCCCTACCCTCCACCACCTTCCTTACCCATCACCACCTTCCCTACCCTCCACCACCTTCCCTACCCTCCACCACCTTCCTTACCCATCACCACCTTCCTACTCTTCACCACCTTCCCTACCCTTCACCACCTTCCCTACCCTTCACCACCTTCCCTACCCTCCACCACCTTCCCTACCCTTCACCACCTTCCCTACCCTCCACCACCTTCCTTACCCATCACCACCTTCCCTACCCTTCACCATCTTCCCTACCCTTCACCACCTTCCCTACCTTCCACCACCTTCCAGACCATTCACCACCTTCCCTACCCTTCACCACCTTCCCTACCCTTCACCACCTTCCCTACCCTGCACCACCTTCCCTACCCTGCACT
>WNGS01166226.1:359141-376485 GCA_020271785.1 Procambarus virginalis | reverse complement strand
ATTCATAAAATGTTTTTGCCCAGTTCCCTTGCAACAGTCTATCAGCCCAAATGGCTTCCATAAGTTCACCTAACTCCAAACTACCATCCCAAAATACCCCTGGGCAGGATTTCTCAGAGCCTCACAAAGACTATGTCACCGGACATTGTGGTGCTGGTGAGATTAACTCTACGAAACATGTTTTCATTTTGCAACTGCTTATGCAACCAATTTTTTTGCGTTACTACTTGGGTGCTAACATTACCCAGATTACCGAGTACACAATATATTAGGAATACGTTGGATAAATGAAACCGGTTCAGTACTGAGAGACTACTCCACAGTGATACTAAAGTACCGACGAGGCGATCTGGGCATGTACTTTGTTATAATATAGTACTGTACTTCAGGAGACAAGCTCAGTTACTGTGCTACTCTGAGATGCTTGAATGAGCATCTATATAGGATATACAGTGATGCTGCGAAGATAATGTTTAAAGATGCTTCAACCAGAGATTTTATCTCAAGTAACATGCGAGATACAATTGCTATGGGGGATACAGGAGTAGAGGACAATTACTATGGGGGATACAGGAGTAGAAGACAATTGCTATGGGGGGTATCCACGATTACCGGGTATTTACTATGGGGGAATAACAGTAGAGTGAGGGATTACTACGAGGTTCTGAGGGATACTCTGGAGGTATAGAGGGGGAAATGTGGGATTACAACTTGGATTAAAGCTAATTTCTCACTTCAGATAAGAGACAGATTTACCACACCCCAGCAATTTTGTGTCAATAATAATAATAAGGAGAAAATCCATAGTAGCTGTAATGAGGATTCGAACCTCTGTCGAGGCCTAGCGTGTGGCTGGGAACACCCACCGGGGAGGTTCGAACCCACATCACTGCTCCTATGGATTTTCTCATTGAAGTAGTCACATTAGTGTGATTATTCTTTGTCTAAATACTACTACTACTACTACTACTACTACTACTACTAATAATAATAATAATAATAATAATAATAATAATAATAATATTAATATTAATAATATATAATAATATATTAATAATAAAGCTTCAGTAACGTTTCCTAGCAGTCCTGTAGACAATTCTGGAACACTGAAAAAGCTAAAGTAATGGAAGAGCAATACAAATGTATATTGTATTGCTCGTCTGTATTGTGATATAATCCAGGCTTCCGAGTATTCCCTCTATAACGTTAGCGAGGCGGGATAGAGTCCGTATATAGAGCCACGGACCAGGCTCTGTATAGACCAGGCTTGTATAGATCAATGAACCAGGCTTGTATAGATGAATAAATCAGGCTCTGTATAGATCAGCGGTCCAGGCTTTGAATAGAATAGATCAAGAGACAAGGTAGTGTATGTGATCATTTACAAACTGATGTATACCCCCGGAAGGTGTAGCCTGAGGTGTGTACTGGGATGTATACGACTGGGTATACATATACATGTCATTAAATCACAACAGTATTTTGACTGTTATTAATTTTCTTTCGGATATGGTCCATTTTACGCAAATATCTTCTACCATTTGGAGGGAAAAGACACACTAGATCAATATAAATCTTTCCATTTTATTGTTCGACGGTTCGTGAGCAATGTGACATCCTCAGGAGTACACTCTGTTGAACTGACACAGCTATGTTAAGTTTGCTAAGTTGTTTGTTGTTGTTTCAGATTTAGCTACTCAGAACGAAGTGTCCATGTAGCACGGGCTATGGTGAGCCCGTAAAAAGGGCCCGTAAAAAGAGCCCTTAAAAAGAGCTATGGTGAGCTTGGTAAGACAAAGCTAAACATTTATAAGTGTGGGGTACACCTCACTCTACGATTTAATGTAATGGTTTAATGGAATGGTGTGCTAGTGAATTGTATGCAATGGTGTGAGTGAATGAAGTACAAAAAAAAATATTGTATAAACATATTGTTTGATTTATTATTAGAATACATGCATGTATTCTATGGACATGTACCTCGTGTTGACCGGGTTGTGAAACAAAAGGGTTATCTTGAGATGGTTATCTTGAGATGATTTCGGGGCTTTAGTGTCCCCGCAGCCCGGTCCTCGACCAGGCCTCCACCCCCAGGAAGCAGCCCGTGACAGCTGACTAACACCCAGGTACCTATTTTACTGCTAGGTAACAGGGGCATAGGGTGAAAGAAACTGTGCCATTGTTTCTCGCCGGCGCCTGGGATCGAACCCAGGACCACAGGATCACAAGTCCAGTGTGCTGTCCGCTCGGCCGACCGGCTCCTCGGCCGACAGGGTTGACTAACCTGTGGCCCCGGGGTACCCCCAGACCCCAAAACTCGTGGGTGTTATCATAACACACCATCACCAGAAGGGGTAAACCTTCACTACAAAATTCAACTCTGCTCTCCAGTTTACCAACCTCACTAAACGCGATCTTCCTCATTTGGTACATTATCCTCAACCGTCTAACTAAGTTATGTCAGTAATTATAAAACTTGTGCAATATTTACAGCTAAATTAAAACAGTTCAGATTGAGGTATAAATAGTATTTTTTGGTAACTTTCTTTGCCTATTTCGATATATGAAACAAAGCACAGGATACAGCAGGCGTTTCCTCTCTGGACTGCAACCGTTATTAATTATCGCCAAAATCATTCATCAACTTTACGAGGCATATTACTAAAAGAAGCTATAAGGTGAACCAATACACAAGGGCCGTGCCGAGGATTCGAACCTACGTCTGAGAGCATCCCAGACGCTGCTTAATCGACTGAGCTACGACATGTTAAAAGAAGTAAGGACGAAGAGGTAGAACGGCCTATTGACATAGCTTGAGTGTATGGGGGGAATTGTGTAAAAACCCTGCTTTGTGTCTCGGAGAGGCTGCAGGATCCAAATAAATTCAGTAGAATTTCTGGTTGCAATTCTTTTACCATGTCGTAGCTCAGTCGATTAAAGGCAACGTCTGGGATACTCTCAGACGTAGGTTCGAATCCTCGTCACGGCCCTTTTTAAATTTGTTCATTTGATGCGTCACGCTATTGTGATTCCGTGTGTAAAGCACTAAGGTCTCTTGCTTCCTGATCATCTTGGTCCCTGTTCGCACTGGGACCAAGATCGATATGAGAAACTGTTGCATTCAATACAGTTTGGAGATCTGGGTGAAGGTAGAGGCACCACCACCGTCAATGCCACTGCCACCGGCGGCGGCCCCATTAGACGCCAGGGTTTAATAAAACTGCGGACGCCGCAAACACTGGGGGGAGACTAATTAAATCTTGGCTACCACTGGGTAACAGTGAAGCACGCAGCCAAGGACGCTACCAGTCCTCATAGTTATTGGTCTCTCCCTAGCAGCTGCCTGATTATATATGTCACAGTTTTCTCTGTACGCTCTCATGAAGTGTGTGTGTGTATATATATATATATATATATATATATATATATATATATATATATATATATATTATATATATATATATATATATATATATATTAATATCTGGGGAGAACTTTTTATCGAGAGTGCAGAGTTCTGAAATTCTAGCGTAGTGTCCCTGATGAATACGTGGGCTGGTGTATTGTAATATATAATATTGGAGGAGGACTATTCACAGCAGTGTTCTGAGGCGGGTCTACCATATGTGCCAATATTATATTATTTGTTAAGCCTTGCTTGCCATTATGGCTGGCAGATTTAAGATGTGCTGCTGTTTGTTATCTGTGCGTGGTGCCGGTTGCTACCTATAGTTGTGCTTGCTGGGTTGAGCCTCAGCTCTTCGTCCCCTATCAACTCTGCAATGGCCTTTAATGGTACTGCGGTCATATTCTTAGGCCATTTGCCTCTGGGGCTGTGCTGAAAATTCCAGCACGTCATTTCTGAGAGAAATGACGTGCAGGGCAATGGACGTGAGGTAGCCCGTCCTCCTTAGATTTCCTAACGTCAAGAAATCGTCGTACTAAAGAGGACCTAACCTACCAGAGACCCAAAACAGAAAACGGGACAGTACGTCAATTTCGCGAGCCGCAACCATTTTCTAGCACGACATTTTTGACCTTAGGTAGAGTATACGTCAAAATGCGACGTTCTATTAAGACGCCGGGCACAGGGAAAGGGGGAACTCCTTTACGGCTGCCGAAACACTGCTGGAAGGGGCGGATGGAAGGATGATATAGGAACAAAAGGTTCAGGAACGGAAAGGAGGGTGTGGGGGGGGGGGTTGTTCGTCACAGGTGTTACCTTGAGGTGATTTCATGGCTCAGCGACCCCGCGGCCCGGTCGTCGACCAGGCCTGTTGGAGAAGAGGGAGGAAAGGTCAAGGAAAGGTGAGAGAAGATATGGGCTTGACGGGGTCAAGTTAGAGAAGGAGTGTGAGGGGGTGTGGGTGCCGGATGGAAGAGCCGGTGGAGGTCCTGGCCAGTTGGCGCAAAAACGGTAAGAGGATAGAGCCCGTATTGGCTTATAGCATTGATGGTGAGGGCGGCGGGGGTGAGGGCGGCGGGGGTGAGGGTGGCGAGGGTGAGGGTGGCGGGGGTGAGGGTGGCGGCGGTGAGGGTGGTGGAGGTGAGGGAGTAGGGAAGCAGCCAGACATAAAAGGGGAGAGAGAGAGAGAGAGAGAGAGGGATATATAGCGAGGGGAAGCAGAAGGGGGGAGAGCGGTGCTTGGGTCACCTCTTCCTTGTCGGGTCTCGAGTGATGGTGTGGAACTCTGGTGGATCTTTATGTACAGTCTCTTCTTCTGTTCCCCCCTTGGTCTCGTCTCCCCTCGGTCTCGTCTCCCTCGGTCTCGTCGCCCTCGGTCTCGTCGCCCTCGGTCTCGCCCCCTCGGTCTCGTCGCCCTTCGAAGCACTCAATAAATTGCTGTCACTTGTTCAGCTCTTCGCTTTACTAACTTCACATTTCTCCATATTTACCTTCAGTTCAGTGTTCTAACCTGCACGTGCCGCCTGGAAGGGTCTCTGCAGGTTGAGCCACAGTTCCCGGGCCCCGACATTCAGACACCAGCCGACCGCTGCAGTGGTTGCCGATTCTCTCGCGAGACATCATATGTAATCGTGCATAATTGGAGGTAGTTAATTCAGCTTCTCCATCTTCTTGCTCTGTAAATTTGCACTGAAGAACCGCCTTTTTAAATTATTTTGTATATTTCAATTACGTAGTTTTATTTTAGTGCATTATAGGAGCTGCATATATTTGAGGTTTGGTCTTATGTAGGTTGAATGGTTTTGAAGGCTTCCATGTCCACACTACTGTGTCATACTGTGTCATACCTTGGGTTACATAGACTTCAAGTCATCCTCTTCTCTTCTTGTTCTCACCAGCATGATATCATCCTTGATCAAGGATATGAATGATACTATTTCCTCTGGCGAGACGTTGACGTATATTAGAGCAAGAAAGAACGCAAGTCCCGGCGTCCTCCGCGTGGCAAGCTCAGACTTCAGATTGTGTTGTAGTTGATTTTATAGTAGATTTATTGTATGCCTGACTACCTAATGGGATTCTCCACTCTCCGTGTGACTCTCCACCACTCCACGTGACTCTCCAACCATGTGAAGTGGTGGAGTCTCCACCACTACATCTTTTATCATTTCCTTCCCAGGAAGTACATCTCGCGCCCACCCTGACACTTTTCCAGCTATTAAAACTTTGTTCTCAAGTTTATACATGAGCCTCCCCTTGAGAGACGGTGTCAAACGCTTTCTGACAATCAAGAAATTGAGCCCCAGTCTCCTCTTTCCTGTTATATTTTTATCATAGAGTCTGATCATATACGAGATCAGACTCTCTGATATCTTGTCGTAGTTATCTAACTTGGTGCTTAGGGAAAGAGCAAAAATGTTGGATTCGTTTGATTTCATTGGCTCTCTCCATCATCTTGTATGGAATATGCTGTTGTTGTTGTCTGTTGTTTTTGATTCAGATACTGGAAAAAAAATCCATGTAGCACGGGCTATGGCGAGCCCGTAAGGGAATATGCTTTGATGTGGAGATTGATAGAGTAGTTCAGTGTTTCCTGCATTTCTCCTCACTTGTGTACAGGTGTCATATTTGCTGTTTTCTATAAATCTGACAACTCCCTCTTTTTTTTTGGAGGGGGGGGGCGCTGAAGTATTGTGACCACTCCTCACAAGAGTGATGTGAGGAGTCGGCACATTACCCAGCCGTTGTTGTTGTTTCAGATTTAGCTACTCAGACCGAAATGTCCATGTAGCACGGGCTATGGTGAGCCCGTAATTGAGTTCGGTTATTCGTGATATCCTTGTTACGCTGATATTTGGGTTAAAGTTTTAAATATAGGTGGGGTTTCCTTCTTTTTCCCTGTTTCTTTTTCGCTTCTGTTTTAGTCGTATTACCCAGCCGCTTCTTTCAGCATTTATGGTAAGATGTCGTCTGGTCCCATGGCCTTCATCTGAGCCACTTGCCTCAATTGTCTCCTCACCTCTAACACCACAGGTGTTTCACCCAGGATGGGTAGGATGGGTGGCGGGATGTCCCTATACTGAGTGTGATGGAATAGGGAATGTGATAAGGGTATGGATTACCAGGGGAGGGGGTTGGGATGGCTGAATTTAAGTATAGAACAGTGTGGTGGAATGTCCTTGTACTCACAGTGGTGGTATGGGCGCAGTTAGTTACAGCGAGGTGGAGATATCTCCGCTGCAGTTCACATCAACCGAAGGCGTTTGAGGGAGAACCCGTCTTGGGAGAACTATAGTCACTTCTATTGGCCAGCATCCAACGCGAGTCTTAACTAAGCTTAAATCCCATTCAAAGCCAATTATGCACACAATATTCCAATCATTCGCGTAAATTTTTAGCTTCCTAAGTGCGCAACACAGCCGTTAATCGCCGTCAGCATCTTCGGAAAGACTCCAGTAGAGGGCGCCGCTTGTGTAACGCGAGAGAGAAAAACATCTCCAAGACTCCCGCAAGACAAAAGATACTTACGTATAACGTGAAGTTTCTTAGCTGAGGAACACTCTGAAGCCCCAGTGACGCAGTCCCTCGGGTCGTTTACCATGCACGACGCGCCAACATTTGCAGTTGGAGATGCTCTGGAAAGTCGTTGCTAACTATGCAATTTCAGGGTACGAATACGCGATCAGTTGTGAGCTTGGTATTAACGCCAGGCTTGAAGTTGTGTTCTTGGTTGACCTTCGACGACAACGGTAAGCGGCTCATGAGTCGGCTTTACGTTCAAGTCGTCTTCGAAATGCTTTTTCTGGAATCATTGATACAAGGGAAGCGTGTCCGTCTATCTATCTATCTGTCTATCTATCTATCTATCTATGATGACTGACATCAGAGATACACAATGACTGACATCAGATTACCCCTGATGTCACTCAGAGATTATCTGATGTGAAGTAATCCGATCAGAGGTAATCTAATCATAATGACAGAAATAACCTTCATCTGATCTACATAACAAACCAAACCTAACCTAACCTTCATCTGATCTACATAACAAACACAGACAGAAGAGCGTCCCCAGACGGCAAGAGCCCAACTCAGGACCAGGAAGACTAATAATCTTTCAAAGTTGAACTTCAGCCAATTATCTTTCTAAGCCCCTTACGATGTATCGTCCTCCTGTTGTCAGTCATTATAAACTTCTGAGTACTGATGTCAATCTTCATTCTTCTTTCCAGGAATCGCAAAATATTTTTTTTTTAAATAATTTAGAAGTGCTCGTAATATGTATTTAAAAGGTAAAGTAGGTAATTAAATGGAGTTTGATGTATAATATAAACTGTAGCAGCGAAAGATATATCCATAGGGAACATGAAAATATAAATCATAGTTAAACTTCTTTGAAGAAAAAAACATGTTTACGTGAAAAATATATAATTTACAATGATGATGCATACAGAGTAGTAATATACACTAGGCATCGAGGACGCTTTGTTGTAGCAGATGAGTACGAATTCCAGACTCATCGTCGACAGGTTTCTTTTCAGGATATTCGGTGAATTATGATGAATATTTGACGAGGGTGTGAGAGACGGATTTTCAAAGGCTGGATTTGTTGATGACACAACTACCAGCTTCAGGCTATTACTTTGTAATAATAACCACCCCTATTCCTGTTGTGCCTCTGCTGCATGGGTAACAGCTTCTCCTCCATATCAACCTACCCAGGCTTTGCGTCGTGGGAAGGCTACTCCAGACCGACAACCAGAGCACAACTCTATAGTCTCCTGAGACTGATGGATGCCTAATATTCCTCGTATATCAACATGTTTTTGTGTATATTCTATGGTCTTTCTAGTTAAAGCTTTGGATAGCAAGGTTAGGTTTTTTTCTGTTAATTATTTATGTATTTATATACATTTACAAATATAATTATTTGTATTTATAGTCCCAGGCACTGTTCGAACAGAACACTAAACTGTTCAAGTGAAATTCGAACGTAATAAGTTGGTACGCATGTGTAAAGTAGTTTTAATTAAAAAAATTATTTGAAAAGCTACTGGCATATGTGTTTATGAGAATGGGCTGAGCAGTTAGCGAGGCACACTTCGAAAACAAGTGAGTGTATTTCGAACACAAGTGAGCGAACTAGTGTTCGGATTGACGACTATTTAGAAAATATCTTGAGGATGGTTTGTGCAAACACAGACAGAATAAGATAAGTGTCCGTATTAACTAAATATACCAAACAATTCACGACTAAATTATACTCACTAGTTGATGAGTAAACTATTATAGTCTTAGGCCAAACGAAACGATCAGACCTCAGTCATTTTTGGCCCAATTATCAAGTATTTTGAATTGTAATCGATTTGTTAAAATATGGGCTTGTCTTCATAATATAACACTGTTATGCCTCCATGAAGTAAAGGACTGAAGGTGGGTTTTCAGCCCACTCCAGCAAGCATCCCTGAACCACCTCGTACATTTGTGTTTTAGCGGGAACACAAGCAGTAATTATCTTAGATTATACAGTCATGAAAATTCATTGGATAGATGTTTTCCAAAGAGTTTTCCATCATACTATTAACCAGATGAATTTAAGAGAGGGAGATCAAATATATTCAGTTCAACGGAATGAGGAAAAGACGCTTCCCAAAGCGCGAAGAGGAACCAGCTTCGCTGCAGGTCGATTAAACATCGTCATCTTGTAAAGAATCTTTGATGAGATCCGGGAAGGCGAAGGAGGAGAGGACTAATAACACGGTTATTTCTCCAGTGATTGAGAGCTGGCGGAGATGATGACAAACGGAGGCTGGTGCCCCAACTAGAGGGAAGCTCTTCCCAGAGATCGACAGAGCTGGCCCCAGTGAGCGAGGAAGCTCACCAGTGGCCGGGGGAGGTCGTTCCAGTGAAGGTGGAAGCTCATTCCAGGGACAGAAGAAGGGGGCGGTCGTTCCAGTGAGCGTAGGAACTCGTTCTAACCAGGGAATCTAGTTCCAGCAGCCGCGAGAGAGTTCCTTCCAGGAACCGAAGCAGTTCGCTCCATGAACCTCAGTACTCCTATACACACTCGCGAGGGTCATTCACCTTTCCTTAAAGCTGTGTTGTTGTTATATGGCTGCTAATTGCTTTAGGTGCAGTGAGACTGTGGATTTAGATTTACTCAAATGAATTGCGAAAGTCGCTTGCAGATCCTCACGTGCAGTTTAATTAAATATTAATCTTTAATGGAGTTTCCTTAACAACACTTACTGTAATTAGCCAGGAGTAAAACGGTTTAATTCTTCCCGCTAATTCATAATCTGTAAGAGCACACACACACAAACACACACACACACACACACACACACACACTCACACACACACACACACACACACACACACACACACACACCACACACACACCCACACACACACACACACACACCACACACACACACACACACACACACACACATACACACACCTGAATACACATGCATAAATACCCAAAACAGAATAAATATTGGGCTCCATTCACACGTACCCAGAGGCATGAATATGTAATGTAGAGCCACTGACCTATATATTATGCTTTTATGTGACTTTTATGTATATATTTTATCACTAGAATGGAATTGAAATGCTTATTCCGAACGGTGAGGAAATGCACATTGCAGCAATATAAAAGATAGACGGGGAGGAAGAAGGAAAAAAACTGACAGAAGAGCCAAGTACACAGACATGGAAGCAGACAGAGAAACAAAGAGAAACAGAAAGACGATACGAAAATCAGAAAAGGCAGAGGTAAGACTATGAAAGCAAGAGATAGCAAGAAAGGGAAGATAGACAGACAGACAGACGGGTAAACCGATGAAGCGCGAGAGACAGACAGGCGCTTCACAACTCACCCACAACGTCCTTGACAGAGGCTTGTTCAGTGCAGGTAAGGAAGTGGTTGTAGAAGCTCACCATCACTACACCGCCATTGACAGCCTGGGGGAAGACAACGTACACGTCTTATATATATATATATATATATATATATATATATATATATATATATATATATATATATATATATATGTATATATACATATATATAAATATATATGTATGCATTATTGGTTTTCATCTTGACAAAACAAATAGTAAAAGAGATTTAGCGATTATCAAAGTGTGTATATTTGTTTTGTATTACCCTGCATATGTTTAAGTGCAATAAATAACATGTCGTCATGTAATGTGGTGATTCTAAAGTCCGTCCTCATCAACCAGTCCGTCCTCATCAACCAGCCCGTCCTCATCAACCATTCCATCCTCATCAACCAGCCCGTCCTCATCAACCAGCCCGTCCTCATCAACCAGTCCGTCCTCATCAACCAGCCCGTCCTCATCAATCAGTCAGTCTTCATCAACCAGCCCGTCCTCATCAATCAGTCAGTCTTCATCAACCAGCCCGTCCTCGTTAACAAAGACCAAATGCCCATTCCATACAGCCGCCAACCTTCCCACACCTCATTGTTTATGAATGAAAAACGCTCTTCACGCGATTCTTAAATGACGACGTTCGAACATTTCTCGAATAGTGCTTCACAGAGGACCTCTGTTCGAATCGCAAATCTTTAAATGCATCGTCCACGTACTACCAATTCAAATATACGCCCACACTTAACGTAAACGCCTAACCTAACTTACACCTACTCCTAGATATGCACAATATGCTAAAATACAATAATATAACGTTATAGTTGAGAAAATTGCTATTTTGAATGAAGAGCGTGTTAAAATTGATGAATGCGTTTTTGAAGGCGGCTGCCGGATGGAATGAACCTGGCCTGAGAACGGGTTGCCTTAAAGCCACACTCATCCATGCTACGTTCTGAACCACACACACACACACATGCGTGAATTTTATCGTTGTAAATAAAAAACGGCTTTTTCTCAGATATAAAGTATCATTAGTATTATATTTTTGTGCAGAGTTTGGTTACGTGAAGAGTTACTTGTGTCTGCGGGATTGAAGCAAGTTGAGCTTCGAACACAGGGGCGTGAACACTTCTTAAAATCATTTCAAACGTAATTAATTGTGAGTTATGTCTGAAGTGGTTAACATTCATTGACACAAGTTCTAACGTGCCCTCAAAGGACAAAAAAAAATCTTATTATTTTGTGTATAAAACACGCTGACATATGACTCTCAACTGATTACATTCGAGCTTTCTCGAAAATTGCTTCACTCTTTCGAATACGCTGTTGAATACATTGTGGCAAAATTGATGATTGCGTCTCTGGGGTTGGCCGCAGCTTGCATGAGCATAGCCTGAGGATAGGTAGAGTCCCCCGAAGCAATAGTTTCTTTACTCTCAGCCCTGACTGGATGCGACGGGCCAGATGAACGAAGGTAGTTTGGCTCATTTCGCGCCAAGAAAGGTTTGTTCATCCGAGCCCCAACACTTCGGAAGGTCACTCCAACTTGTGCTACCTATACTGGTGACATCTTGTGGCGTGTGTGTGTTGTGTTCTGTGGTCTCCTGTGTGGAGTGCAGTGCGTTCTACCGTGTGGAATACAGTGCGTTTTACCGTGTGGAATATAATGCGTTTTACAGTGTGGAATATAATGCGTTTTACAGTGTGGAGTACACTGCGTTTTACCGTGTGGAATATAATGCGTTTTACTGTGTGGATGCAGTGCGTTTTACAGTGTGGAATACAGTGCGTTTTACAGTGTGGAATACAGTGCGTTTTACAGTGTGGAATACAGTACGTCCTAATAACGTAGCCGGAAGGCCGAAGGATCTACGCCGCTACGATAAACACATCATGTGTCCTGCAGGTTAGTGTTTGAACCATGTATCCCAGTATCCAGCTGTTAGAGAGTTGGGATACATTGTCTACTGGAGGAGTTCCGATGGGGGGGGGGGCGGTTGTCGTCAGAGTTGCCAAGTTATGAGCGCGAACTATTGCGTAACCTGCTTGTCTTCTACTTAATCGCGGGTAGTTTGTAAGATGCGTCACCTCGAGACGCAAGCGACGGTATGGAGATGCGTGAAGCAAGTGTGAAGCTCTTATCGACCGGCTATTGAGGCGTCTTAATAAGGAGCTTTCCTTATTAAGTTTCCTTATTATCGACTGAGCTAATGAGACTACTTAATGGCTCGCTCGATAAAGTGTGGGTGATTCTCTCGCGGTGATTGACGCCTTAACTGCGAGTGTAAGGGTGTGTGCGTGTGTGTGTGTGTGGGGGGGGGAGGGGCTGGGCGCAGGGAGTATTAGCCTTGTGCTGTAGATTCAACTTGTGGTTCAGTGCTTTGGATCCTGTCAGACTTCCCCCCATCGTTGGGGGTTAATTGTTCGCCCCCTAAGGATAAGACTGGTTCTTGTACATAATAAAGCACATATTGTCCCNTGTCACTACCTGGAAAAAAACAGAAGTTCAAGGTTAGAAGATTGAATGCATAGAGAAGGTCTGGTTATATCTTGAAAGACTGGGATAAATGAAAGAATCTTGACAGTGCCTGAAAAAAATTAAATTTGCTTAAAAATCGAATAAAATGCTAGGTAAAATGAGCTGTGATTTCCAGAAACCAAGAAATGGAGCTAAAATGTCAGTGGTATGCGATTGGCGAGTATCTACAAGTATCAAGAATAGCATAGTTCCCCCCAACTATGCTGTAATGTGCATTGGAAGTCGAGATGAAGAATAGAAAGTATTTTCTGAAATAAACAAAAAAATAGGATGAGTTTCAAGAAGACATAAATTGGCTGACAGAAACCTGGGTGTCTGGAGGCAGTGGAAGGATTACTTGAAGAATTAACGAAGGCTTACCCGAGTTTCCTGGAAGACTAAGATGTTGTTGTTGTTGTATTATAAGTAAATGAAGCTGCAATTTATAACACCTTTCTGCAACGTATTGTCCAGAGCAGACAGACCTTACCTGCAATGTGCATATGTGAAAGTTGGCTGCTGGATAACCTGACCTGCATCTTGAGCTAAGGCAGACTGCCCAACAGGGTCAGAAGTATCTCCGGACTGGGCCTATATGCAGACATTCCTTGAATACAGCATTACTTTAACTGCTGAGCGACGTCAGTCACACAATCACCTGGTCTGCAGTCTGCAACAGCCCCCACAACACCTGGGCTGCAGGCTGCAACAGCCCCCACACCACCTGGGCTGCAGGCTGCAACAGCCCCCACACCCACCTGGGCTGCAGGCTGCGACAGCCCCACACCCACCTGGGCTGCAGGCTGCGACAGCCCCCACACCCACGGGCTGCAGGCTGCAACAGCCCCACACCCACCTGGGCTGCAGGCTGCAACAGCCCCCACACCCACCTGGGTTGCAGGCTGCAACAATAACTCACTTGTTCACGCCGTCGAAGTCTGCCCCGATACCGACGTGTTCAACTCCGGCGATTTTCCTCACGTGGTTGATGTGGGCTGTGGGAGACATAAACACGTGGTTGATGTGGCTGTGGGAGACATAAACACGTGGTTGATGAGGTGGTGGGAGACATAAACACGTGGTTGATGTGGGCTGTGGGAGACATAAACACGTGGTTGATGTGGGCTGTGGGAGACATAAACACGTGGTTGATGAGGTCTGTGGGAGACATAAACACGTGGTTGATGTGGGCTGTGGGAGACATAAACACGTGGTTGATGAGGTGTGTGGGAGACATAAACACGTGGTTGATGTGGGCTGTGGGAGACATAAACACGTGGTTGATGAGGTGTGTGGGAGACATAAACACGTGGTTGATGTGGGCTGTGGGAGACATAAACACGTGGTTGATGAGGTGTGTGGAGACATAAACACGTGGTTGATGTGGGCTGTGGGAGACATAAACACGTGGTTGATGTGGGCTGTGGGAGACATAAACACGTGGTTGATGAGTGTGTGGGAGACATAAACACGTGGTTGATGTGGGCTGGGGAGACATAAACACGTGGTTGATGTGGGCTGTGGGAGACATAAACACGTGGTTGATGAGGTCTGTGGGAGACATAAACACGTGGTTAATGTGGGCTGTGGGAGACATAAACACGTGGTTGATGTGGTGTGTGGGAGACATAAACACGTGGTTGATGTGGGCTGTGGGAGACATAAACACGTGGTTGATGTGGGATGTGGGAGACATAAACACGTGGTTGATGTGGTGTGTGGGAGACATAAACACGTGGTTGATGAGGTCTGTGGGAGACATAAACACGTGGTTGATGTGGGCTGTGGGAGACATAAACACGTGGTTGATGTGGCTGTGGGAGACATAAACACGTGGTTGATGAGGTGTGTGGGAGACATAAACTCGTGGTTGATGTGGTCTGTGGGAGACATAAACACGTGGTTGATGAGGTGTGTGGGAGACATAAACACGTGGTTGATGTGGGCTGTGGGAGACATAAACACGTGGTTGATGTGGCTGTGGGAGACATAAACACGTGGTTGATGTGGGGCTGTGGGAGACATAAACACGTGGTTGATGTGGTCTGTGGGAGACATAAACACGTGGTTGATGAGGTGTGTGGCAGACATAAACACGTGGTTGATGTGCTGTGGGAGACATAAACACGTGGTTGATGAGGTGTGGGAGACATAAACTCGTGGTTGATGGGGTGTGTCGGAGACATAACTCGTGGTTGATGTGTGTGTGGGAGACATAAACTCGTGGTTGATGTGGGCTGTGAGACATAAACTCGTGGTTGATGTGGGCTGTGGGGAGACATAAACACGTGGTTGATGTGGGCTGTGGGAGACATAAACACGTGGTTGATGTGGGCTGTGGGACATAAACACGTGTGTTGATGAGGTGTGTGGGAGACTCTTTGTATACCAAACATATGTCTTTTTTATTTAAACAAAAATTAAAGTCTTTAAAAAAAAATAATTTAAAAAAAGAATAACATATATAATATACCAAAAATGTAATAAACTTTTTCACCAGCTTGTAGCGACTATTAACACTGTGCACCGTGTGAAAGTTTCATCAGAATTTGATGCAATTAAGAACTCTGAAGCGATTTAAGCAAAATATGATTTTTTTGAGATTTTACTTTTCCCGCAAAAATGTGGCGCCAAAAATGCCTAACAATATTACGTCTGATATGACGTATCTTTTAGTATTTTACTTGTATAAACAAGTAAGTAAATAAGTAAAATTCTTGTTTATACAAATATTTTACCAGTATAAATAAGTAAAAATAATAAATGGCAATTCATTTAAAATTGTTTGATATATTTCAAATATTATAAAAAACTGTTGGTTATTACTCTGTCAGCAGAACTATTCGCATACTTTGCGTCATTATATAATGGAATGTGAAAAAATCGCGGAATTTAGAGATAAAAATCATCAATAGTGTCCAAGAAATGTGTAAGTTCGTCATTCATAATGATGTGCTGCCCGAAATCGTAGCGAAGTATCCAAAATTGGCTTACTGTAAGTAATGCATGCACATGACTGTAAAGCTGCCGCCCAGTTGGGTGGGTGTGGAGCACATGACTGTAAAGCTGCCGCCAGTTGGGTGGGTGTGGAGCAAGACTAGTAACTGTGACTCACCATAGATGTAAAGTGCCTTGTATAGTGACTGTTGTGAGCCTCTGTTGAACACAAAAGATTATTGTGTGTGGGTGATTAAATATGTATGTGTATGTATATATTATATATAATATATAGGTATGTATGTACATGTATGCATGAGTATGTGTACATGTATATTAACTTAATAATTCTGTGACTAGCGTTAAAAGATTGTTATTTGCTTAGCTAAACGAAACAGAGAGAGAAGAGAGAGAAAGTGAAATGAGGAGAGACAGAGAAATGTGAAAGGAAGTCAACGTTTCGGCCTGATTAAAGGCCGTTGTCAACACCAGCCTGACTAGAGGGAAAGAGAGAGACGGGGGGGGGGGGTGTCTACAGAGCCACCCCCTGACTCTGACCAACCCATCCTGCTATGGAAAAGAATTAACTCAGAAAAGGTATAGCATTAGCTTAGAGTAGTTAAAAAGGATTAAGCGATCAGGGAAAAAGAATGAAAGATTAAGAAAAAACCTCATGAACACACACTAGTGAATATATATTGTCAATGACACATTGTAACCCTCACTATGCAGAGTGTTTTTTCTTAAATAAGAAAATAAGTTCAGAAAAAAACTCTATACGGGAGGTATACAATGTCTCATTACAAGATTTATAGTTCATATATTGTGTGTTATTGTGGATTCATAGATTGTGTTGTGTAGCTAGGTACATTATTGCCTATGGTACCTAGTGCCAGAATGCAGTACTACGGCCTACTATAAAGGCCCGGCTTTGGAGCAATAGACCAAGTTATTCCTGAATTTATATATTTTTCGAAATTTTCCGTTAGAAATGTATAAGCTATCCAATTTCATTTATGTGTGAGCTCATTTCTTTTTTTTAAATTTGAGTAAAACTACCGTAGATACATAGACCGAACCTAAACCCCTCCTAGACCCTAACCTATCTTACCTACCCAAACTAACATAACTAAGTCAAGATCATATTGATGTTTCTAAGGTATAATATATACAATTCAATAACCATTTGTGAAACAATTAATTTTTAATAAAGAAAATCACTTCACCTAATTACGGCAAATCGGGCCTATGCTCGTAGGCTCGAGAAGTGCGTTTTGGCAGTAGGTTACTCTCTCTCTCTCTCTCTCTATCCTCCTCTCTATCCCTATCCCTCTCTCATCTCTCTCTCTCTTGTCTCTCTATCTCTCCCTCTAGCTCTCCTCTCTCTCTCTCTATATCTCTCTCTCTCTCTTCTCTTCTTCTCTCCTCTCTCGCTCTTTCTCTCTCTCTCTCTCTATCTCTATCTCGCTTCTCTCTCTCTCTCTCCTCTCTCTCTCTCTCTCTCCTCTATCACCTCTCTCTCTCACATATACATCGGCATCCAATCTCAGCAAGGTTGATTCCCGGCCCTAGCCATA
>WNGS01166226.1:307551-319086 GCA_020271785.1 Procambarus virginalis | reverse complement strand
GAGAGAGAGGAGCGAGAGATAGAGGAGAGCAGAGAGAGAGAGAGAGAGAGAGAGAGAAGAGAGGAGAGGGAGAGTTTTGCTTTGCCTCTAGACCAGCTAAACCTCTCACGGAAGGCGCAGTGCCCCCCCCCGGGGGGCTGAACTTGCAACATGCACCCTTGAAAGGCAAAAATCACCATGCAAATTGCACGCACCAATAAGAAGAAGAAGAAGAGTTGCAACAAGTACCGAAGGAGAGGATAAAAAGGTAGAAAATTTGAGACAATATTTTAGAAGCTTTCACGCAAGCTGGAAGGGTGGGGTGTGGGTAGTGGGGGGGGGTAGGGTTGGGGGGTAGGGGGTTTCTCCTGACGGTGTGAAGCGACCCAATTCACCCTATACATGGCCTAGAGAATCACCATTCCCGCCTCAGTTCACATATTATCGCAGGTATAACGAAGGAGCAGACATAGTGCCGAATGCTAAGTCGTAATGGTCCCTTTACCCACCGGCTTTCAATCCCCCGCTGTCATCAGCAGCGGCGAACGACTGACGTTACCGCTGCCTCCAAGCACCGGGACGCCCGATTACGAGAGGAAAACATACATAAAATTCTTCATACACGTATACATTCCCCGTCCAGAACGACGCCTTACCTTCACGGATCTCCTGCAGCTTTATGCCTGTTGCCGGAGAGAGGCAGCCAGAGCTCGACACAGCAAGATTGAGGAGCGTATTAAGTATTGCATGCGGGACCTCTAGATTAATGGTAGGGGTGGGCAGCCCGGGGGAAGAACAGTCAGTCGGGAAATTTATGACAGAATGAATCATGTAGAGGAACGCGCGCCCAGCTGGGGTGGTATGGAGAGATTGCAGGCCTTGTGTGTGTGTGTGTGTTGTGCCTCTGGTGTTATGCTGAGCAACTGAGGAGAATATTGTATGTGTAAAGCGTGAGATTAGCTGCAATCTCTCTCTCTCCTCTCTCTATCTGTTTGTCACCACCGCGTAGGTAAACAAATGGAATGATAAATTATAGATAATATGAGTTGTCTCATAAAAAGGATAATGCACTAGAAGCTTGATGGACATTGCTTGTGACAGGTGTATTAAGGCGTGGTTCAGGAGCTAGAGCTCGGTTCTTTCAAGTACATTTTGGTATTACACGTAGCTTCCACTACATCTCACAAGGAACCCAGTCACCCACTCTTTCCACTGGTTCCCATCCCCCCTCTCCTCTATCCATTACATTTCTTCTAGCTCTCGCCCCGCTCTCTCTGCGCCCCGTTCCGGGTCCGCGCTCCTGCTCTTCGTCTGCGAATCTATCTCAAGCCGCTCTACTCACCCTCCCCCCCATCTCTTCTCTCTCCCCGATCCCTCTCTCTCTCTCTGCTCCTCCCCTCCCCCTCTCTCTCTCTCTCTTCCTCTCCTCTCTCTCTCTCTCTCTCTCTGGAATCTACTAGGACATCGTCCCCCCAACCCGCCAAGTTTCCGCCGTCTCCCCAAAAAGTTTAACTTGACCATTTGCGTTAAATGATCCACTATTTACTCGCAATGTCCAATAACCTTATTTACATTCCACGCTTCGTGTCTCGCTATTTATGTTCGTTTTCTTGTTGTATGTATTTTCCGCCATTGTTGTATTTTCCCTCCAGAGAATTCATCCTTCTCCCGCCTCAACAGCTCCTGATGTGTGGCTTTTAAGCTTTGAAAAATATATATTTTAGACTATCGTAAATGATCTTTTTTCTTGTTTTGCTTTTTAATTTTTTTTTATTTGGAACATTATGAATCTTGATTGCACATGAAAAAAATCGAGTCCTCAAGGGTTGCCTCTCAGGGGACCGAGTTCAATCCCTTATTGTTCCAGACACACAGAAAAATAATACACAACGAAATACGAGGTTTCTACAACGTTTGACAAGTTTGAACAGCCAATATGTAGCAAGTTGTAATAATAGGACCATAGTATACATAATTTATAAAACAATGATATATATTATTAATGTTTCAAAAGGTCACACAAATAATACGTTATTTTTATATATATGTATATGATATATATCATTATATCTAATTTTATTTATGCTATTCTATCTATACTATTCTATATATACTATACTAGTAATACTAGTATATTATATAACCATACACTAAATCCACATGAATCTCTTTGTATCACGACAAAACAATCCAATAAACTTGGTGGAATAATAATATTATTCTAAATTATTGTTCGTAGAATATACCTCTTGATAATTAGATAATTTTCGTGATTATTAACATACACTCGCAGAAAGAACAATGTCATACTTGCTGAGAATAACAGAAAAATTCGTATCATTCCATTGTCAACAGAGTTAAAAGCATTTGACATTGAATTTTTGGTTTCTAAAGTTTTGTGGAATTGGAAAAGTAAATAATTTGAAAAATATTAACAAGTAGAGGACAGATGTGACACGAATTCTTTTCGTTTGGGTGCGGCCTGATAGATCCTTTTGAACCTTTTGACCCTTTTGAACCTTTTGAAACCTTTTGAACCTTTTGAAACCCTGCCCACCAGGCACTGTTTTGGGGTAGTCTCGAGTTGATTCCTAGATGCATTGGGGCCCCTAATCTGTCTCTGTCACTCTGTGGCCCACAAGTAGTACGGATACTGCTGCACATACTGGCGCAAGAGAATGTCAGATTGTACATCAAACATAGAATACAACAGATGACACGACATAAGATACAGAGTAGACATGACACACATGGATGGACGCAGGCTTTGAACACACAACACACGCACACACACAACACACACAACCACCACACACACACACACACACACACACGATCACACACACACACACACGCAAATCCATTCACAAAAAATTAAAAAGTCAGGTTAGTAGTTATTAACAGTTGATTGACAGTTGAGAGGCGGGCTGAAAGAGTAGAGCTCAACCACCCCCTCAAGCACAACTAGGAGAATACAACTAGGATGAATCCCCAACACACACACACACACACACATCCTCAGGAAGCCAGTGGCCGTATCACCTGTCTAACACCCCAGGTACCTAAAATTTACTGCTAGGTGAACAGGGTCACCAGAATGAAAGAAGATCCGCTCTTTTGTTCTAGCTACGGACGGGAATCGAACTGGGCTCTTAGGACTACGACCCCCGAGCGCTGGTCCCCACTACCCGCGAGGCCCCCCAAGTTGTGTGTGTGTGGTGTGTGTGGTGTGTGGTGTGTGTGGTTGTGTGTTGTGTGTGTGTGTGATGGTTTGTGTGGTGTGTGTGTCGTGAGGAACAAGTTGGAAAGCGGGTACCCGTCGGGGTCCGAAATATTAAAGTTAAAATTCCTATGCTTTACCATAAAAGTAAAGATTTAAGTAGCTGTAAATGAGCACCACCACCCACAGCTCACTCGAAGCTACAGTGGAGCCCAAACCCTTCCCACCCCCCCCTCTCCCCCCTTCCCAAACACACTGTAAAGTTACCAGCACCATTAAGAACAACTTTTTTGGGGCTTTGCACATAATTGTTTAGAAAGTTTCATCTATATGTAAATTCTGTGGTACACTTTGTTCCACGCAGGAAAACAAAGTGGAGAAGGCAGTGGAAAATCAATGCCCCCCCATTTTTTTAATGGGATAATAAAGAGTGTACCTTTTTTCTGGTGGTAATTGTTGGAAACTAACATTTTTGCTTTCAGTGATTGTGGGAGTTTATGAAGTTTGAAGTAGGTGGCGGTGTGTTGGTCTGGGTCAGAGGGAACAAACATTAGCAACTCGTAAAGTAATTAATATGCAGAAAGGAGAGTGTGAAAGTTAATTTCCAAGAAGTAGGAGCAAAAAATGCAAAAAATGGTGTTTTTTTTTTTACTTCAGATTGAACTGAGGGAAAACGATTCAGCTGTCGCTTTTGTTGATGATGACTGTTTAAGCTGGTGTGTGGCTGTGGTGTGTATGTGTAATCTCTCTCTCTCTCTCTCTCTGGACACGTAGCTTAGCAAATTTGCCAGTGATAGCAAGTCTGGAAGAGGTCTTCAGGTGGGTCGGAGCCGGATATAGTGGACGCCCGGATCTGTGAAAGCAAGTTAAGAACAATACAGTCTGCTTCTTAGACATGCTGCCTACATTGCTTGATGATAACGCGTTCATTCAAACGTTATGTTAAGCATATTTGGTCCACGGTCTGATGGTCCGAGGAATTAGAGTATGGTCCACAAACATCCGTGATCAAGAGGTTAAGTTCAGACGGCCAGCACAATATGTACAAAATATATATGTATCCGGTGTTGATTCCTGTAATACGTTGCTCACAGTACATATGCCAGTACATGATCCACATTTACTCATTATTAATATTCATCAAGCATTATTATAATAACCATTCATCTTTATTAGCATTATCATCATTAGCCATCATTAGTAATTAATATTATTAATGAATAGTCATTATTATGAATTATTTCTTTATTAGAATCACTGTAAAAATAGTATTACTGTTGGCATTATTAAAGTATAATAATACCTAGGCTGGTACGAACAATCGGATTTAAAGTTTATAAGATCAGCAAACCTCTCGGTAAAATGTAGTGGACTGAGAGCACGCCGTAAATCCTGAGTGATAAGAATTTTCCAGCGGTATATATATTTTTTTTTTACTTTCACTCTTCCCCTTGCATCCTTCTTCGTCGCTCCATTCGTCTCTGTCAGTCTCTCTCTCTCTCTCGCTTTGTGTCTCTTTTATTGTGTATTCTTCTCTGTCTTCTGCCTTCCGCTTCTTTCTATACGTTCATCGGGATTCTTTATTATCTGAGTCTCAGTGGGCATCCATCGCCCTCCTGGAGCACCAGTCATTATGGAAGAAAACGGAGGGGGGTCCTTGGAACACCAGTCATTATGGAAGAAAACGGAGGCGGTGCCTGGAACATCAGATATTATGGAAGAAAACGGAGACGGTCCTGGAACATCAGTCATTATGGAAGAAAACGGAGGTGGTCCCTGGAACATCAGTCATTATGGAAGAAAACGGAGGTGGTCCCTGAAGCATCAGTCATTATGGAAGAAAACGGAGGCGGTTTGGAAAACCGGCAAATATGGAAGAAAACGGAGAGACCCTTTACCCGACACCCCAGCCAATGGAATATTAACCATCATGAAAGAAAACGGAGGAGAGGCATAGACCCTGAGGAAAGGACGGGGCCTAACTTTGTCGATTAAATTTCATTATTCCGAGGCAAAGAAAGGAGTCCAGCGAGAGACGAGGCGCAGCAGCGTAATTTATCTTGATAATGGGAGCGTTAATATCACGAGAGCTGTGTCTCTTATGGGTTTATGGTGTCAGGTATTCCTCTTGTAGGTCTGGAACCTGTGCGCCCCTGGTCCGCTCGTGGAAGGGGGGCCTCTTGTCTCCTCTGGCCGGGGTTGACTACTAGTACCTCTTATTTTAACCATCTTTTGAAGTTTTATGACATTCGGGACAGAAAACGGGACAGTATGTCAATTTCGCAAGTCGCTTTCATTTTCTAGTACAACAGTTTTTGGCCTTAGATAAGAGTATTACGTCAAAATGCGACGTTCTATTAAGGGAACGGGTCGCTCTCTTTCCTGGCGGCTTCCTTGCCTTATATCCTCCATTAAGTACACTTCCGTCCTCCTGGTGGTACACGGAGGATAGAACACAGGCGGGACCAAAGAGCCAGAGCTCAACTCCCCACCCCGCAAGCACAACTAGGTGAGTACAGGCCAGTTCAAGGAAACACAGGTGTTTGGTCAACACCAGGGATGGTAAACACAGGTGTTTGGTCAACACCTGGGATGATAAAACACAGATGTCTGGACAACACCTGGGATGATAAACACAGGTGTCTGGACAACACCTGGGATGGTAAACACAGGTGTCTGGACAACACCAGGGATGGTAAACACAGGTGTTTGGTCAACACCTGGGATGATAAACACAGGCGTCTGGACAACACCTGGGATGGTAAACACAGCTACACTCTCAAAAGCATCACAAGTACATATATACATATAGATGAGTACACACAAGAGCCTCACTCGCTAAATCAGGTTAAGTGCTGTTGAGTTTGATCAGTAACTGAATGAGTGACCGCACTGACTGCTCTAAATATCTAACTCTTTATTAATCGTGTTGGGATCTAACCTCCTGCTGTGGAGCAGCCCCAATACATGTACTGGTAGTGATACCATTGAATACCTACGATTGCTTGATTGATGAAGATTAAAGCCCCGCAAGGGATTGCACGGGCGTGAGTAACCCGTAAGTGGCAGAATACCACTTACGGGCTCCCCAACCAGGCCCGTCGTCAGGTGCCACACACAGTAATCATGCGGGGCCTCACTCTTGATAAAGAGCTACAAGTCTTCGGATTGAACAAGAACCAAGACAAAATACCTCGTTTGTATTCTCTAACACACCCCTATATATATATATATATATATATATATATATATATATATATATATATATATATATATATATATATATATATATATATACAGCCATCACCTGTCAGTTGGTCTTTTTTATGACGTATCAATAGACACTTTTACTCTATATTTCTGCACTATATTTCCAATGTCGACAAGTTCCACATACCTCCCTGGGGCGTCGCCCTCACACACCCAGCCAACACCCAGCTTGCCGGGGAGGTTGAACACACTGTCCGGCCGTTTATATCTCTGGACCGCCAGCCTATATAGATCACTTGATGTTTCGGTGGCTGGAGCGAGTGGAGTACTGACTATTCGCCCAATTTGATTTGTGGGCTTATTTTCTCGGTCGGCGACGCTAACTGGCTCTCATATCCCGCTGCCAAACGAGCAGTTCTGGTTCAAATTGCACCCACGGTCGTTGTCCTCGTTCCCTTCTTCCGTAGTTTAAAAGGCTACATGAATAATTCACAATTTGTATCTTAATATTCCTTCTTTTCAAAATAAGGTAGTGAAAGAGACTCGGTTAATATATCAAACTTTTCTCTGACATTTTTACAAATCACTGAAGCGAAAGTTTTCTTAAGAGTGTGAAATTCTCGAGGTAATTAAATTCTCACTTGTCTTAGACACATGTCTAAGCGTTGTTTAGTTACTTACTATAACTATAATGTCTAATATGTTTTTTTTATATCTGATGAATTGATGCAGAATAAATGTAGATCTGATATACCCTTTCGGGTAGATTGTAATAATTCTTCATCAAACACAGGGCAAGAATGGTGAGATTTATTCATGTTAAACACTGCGATTTCTGTTTTGTAAATACAGAGACAGTCAGAAAGATAAACAGACATGCAAATCATTAAACATACAGGCAGGCAGACAGACGGGCAGACAGACAGACAGACAGACAGACAGACAGACAGACAGACAGACAGACAGACAGACAGACAGACAGACAGACAGACAGACAGACAGTGAGGCAAGCAGGTAGTCAGATCTCCCCAACACCAACAAAAACTAACTCACAAACACATACACTAGTCCTCACAACACACACACACACACACACACACACACACACACACACACACACACACACACACACACACACACACACACACACACACACACACACACGCACGCACTTTAAAAGCACCAGCTCAAAAGCTTCAATCACGTCCCTCCTTCAGCTTGACAATTACCCTACTCTCCCTCTTTGTACCCTGGAACAAGCTTGTTATATATAACACTGTACGTGGCAAAACGGACGCAATAACCATGTACACGAACAGCCCCTCAACATAAAGTACTAAATAACGGCCCCAAAATTCGCCTATATTATTCAGATTCATTAATTAATTTCCTGTGTCTGAAACATTTGTATACATTTATTAAAAATTCAATTGGTAATTGATTCGTTTCGACGAAATCAATGTATTTTTTTTTTAAACGATCCTTAGCCAAAATTTTATTAATTAAACGCATCATAAAACAAAATTTCTCCCCCATTTTCAAGCTACTCTGACACTAAGTTTATTAATTTGGGCCCCGACTGACAGCAAAACTAGTTTATTTTCACTTGACAGAAAACTTTTATGAACCCAGGCCTCACAAAACTAAACTGGAGACAAAAAAAAAAAGAAATTTGCAAGTGAGTGTAAACCCATGACAAGGTAAACCGGTGTCAAGGGTGAGGGGGTATACCCCAGCTTCTCGGTGGTGTATATATATATATATATATATATATATATATATATATATATATATATATATATATATATATATATATATATATATATATATATATATATATATATATATATATATATACGCTTGAGTATACTTTGGTC
The DNA here is from genome assembly GCA_020271785.1 of Procambarus virginalis. NCBI lineage: Eukaryota > Metazoa > Arthropoda > Malacostraca > Decapoda > Cambaridae > Procambarus > Procambarus virginalis. The sequence continues at coordinate 310,800 of WNGS01166226.1, read as the reverse complement.
CTGCACTATATGTTCCAGAGTAAAGTATAGACTTCTTAGTGAGCACAAAATATGGACGAATACTGTTAAATCAACGTCGATTCAGCGTCGAAGCAATCGAATCGAATCCATTCAGTTGCTTCGTTATCAACGCAACCCATCACCTAGAGTCTACATACGTCTTGACAGCTGAGATGGGTAACTTACATATCAAAATTCATGCCCAAATTACCCTTCCCCCCCCCCCTCCCCATTAAATTTGACGCTTGTCAAATCATCTGAAACGTTTTTCACACCCAGTGACCGAGTGACATCGTTTCACTCGAACTGCCAAGCGAGTGCGGTTCAACGGAACGGCCCAACGAACCCCGTTGACGATTCGTATCAGTAACTCAGCGCCGTCATTTCCACTCGGGGGATTTTCAGGCCAATCCACACATCACATAAACTCCAATTGCTTATAGCAAATCGATGTATCGGGCACCGGCCGCTGTACCCGACCGAGTACTTGGCTATCGAGACTGGGCACAGGCAGTGTAGGGGTCATTATGAGCAGAAAGCTTTAAGCCAGGATAATTTGACAGCCTTTGTGAGTGACAGGAGGACAAGGAGCTAGGATATGGGAGCCAAGGAGCTGGGATATGAAAGCAAGGAGCTGGGATATATGGACAAGAAGGTATAATCGGGTAAATTGAAATGGGGAATTGGTACACAGGGCTGAGATGAGAGGACGGAGGGAAGCCGAGTGGTGGTAAACCACCTGGACAGTTGGGGATCGAACGCCAACCCTACAAGAAGCGAGGCCGTCGCTTCATTCACTAGTCCATGTGAATGAGTAATGGCTGAGTGTGTGCGACGCTGTGATCAGTGTGTAATGACTGAATGTGAGATGTTGTGAGGCGTTGGTAACGTTTGAGTGGGTGATATTTGTGATAAATGAGTAGATATGCTGACATGAGTATGTCTATGTGGGAGTCTCATGCTGACATGAGTGTGTGTGTGTGTGTGTGGTGTGTGTGTGTGTGTGTGTGTGTGTGTGGTGTGAGTGCATGTGCTATGGAGCCATGATGCTACAAGTGCGTGAGTGCCGAAGACAGATGCAAAACCTTTCTCATGTTCTCCTAGTGATACGAAGCATTGTAATTAAAGGACGACAGACTGAGACCATTGAGGAAAGTGGATGAGTGATGACACTCTGTTGAGAGTACGTGAGTGAGTGCATACAGTGCACTCTACTTGCACTGCGTTGCAAGAGTGCAAGTAACCACGGTGTTCAAGACGGAATTAACAAGTAACAGAGAACGGAGAATATAACATCACAAATTTACCCTCTAACCACCACGAGTGTATAAGAACATTGACCACCACGAGTGTATAAGAACACTGTATACATGACAAGTGTATAACGAGCCTGGCACGAGGAATGACGACACAGACAGTGAACAATGCACACTACCTAGACCACTGTGCCACAGCAGAAGGGATAAAAGGCAGCCTGGAAGTGGATCACCGAACAAGCACGTGGTGGTTTGTTTGATGTTGTTGCCGCTTCTGCTGTTGGTGCGTGTGCGTGTGCGTGTGCGTGTGGAAGCGGATATTATCCCCGCATGTGTGGCCGACTACCCAACCATGACACGAGCAGACTTTGATGAGCAACCATTTTCGTGATTTAGGACCCGGGAGTAACATCTGCTGGAGACAGGGAGAGGTGAGGACATGGAGACAGGGTGAGGAGAGAACATGGAGACAGGGAGAGGAGAGAACATGGAGACAGGGAGAGGTGAGGACATGGAGACAGGGAGAGGTGAGGACATGGAGACAGGGAGAAATGAGAACATGGAGACAGGGAGAGGAGAGAACATGGAGACAGGGAGAGGTGAGGACATGGAGACAGGGAGCGGTGAGGACATGGAGACAGGGAGAAATGAGAACTGGCGCATTGTGATAAAAGTCATATTCCAACCAGTTCACGATCCAATGGTTACACAAACGTTTATGATGTATTAACATTATGTATAAAAATGTATATATATGTATAAATAGAAGTTGTAAGCAAGAAGTTGCTCCCTTCGCAGTTGGTAAAGCAATAACGAAAACAATAACGAAATTGGGAATCAGGGAGGACCCCAGGGGCCCAGACACTCATATGGAGGTGAAGGACATGAGTACTGACAGACATATAGGGACAAAAAGACAGACTAAATCCAGAAACAGCAGAATGTCTACAGTGACGTCTTAAAAACTGTTCAGGTCACTTGTTATGAACATTTTAAGATTGGTTTCATCTTTGGTGATGAGTACAATCTTCACAGTCAAGCGGGAGGCCCCCTATAATGCTATGTGGAAGGCACTATGAAAGGTACTATGGTAGGCACTGTGGAAGCAGGCAGGGACTGTGAAGGGCAGGCAGGGACTGTGAAGGGCAGGCAGGGACTGTGAAGGGCAGGCAGGGACTGTGAAAGGCAGGCAGGGACTGTGAGGGCAGAGCAGGGACTGTGAAGGGAGGCAGGGACTGTGAAAGGCAGGCAGGAACTGTGAAAGGCAGGCAGGGACTGTGGGAGGCACTGTATAAGGCACTATGGAAGGCACTGTGGGAGGGTGCATATAATTAAAGAACAATTACAAAATAAGTGGCACTCATACGGTTAAGAGGTACTCAGAAGGTAAGTGCCACTCACCAGGAATGCAATAGGCACTAATTACAATATTTGTCCAATAACTATCTAAATTGTACTGGAGAAACCACAAGTTAACATATGCTGTCTTGTGCAACATTATTACCAGAGACTAATATGTTGCAAAGACAATATGTATTCTTACAAAGCGTGTTCTTCAAGCAGGTAGGAAAGTGTAAAAAAATAATACTTGAGTGGTCCCAAGCCATATGCATCAGGAAAAACTTTCTTTCCCCGTAAAGGATTCGAACCCGGACAACCAGTCACTCCAAATCACCTTAGCATGTCCAGTACCCGCTAGATCACAACTGACTGTTAAAAAAAATTGGAAGTTTGTTAGACTTATAACCCAATTCGCGCAGCACTCGGTGGCCACAGATAATTTTCATCAAATCAATTCCCATATGAGGAGACGATTTGATGAATTGGGTTATAAGTCTATCAAACTTCCAATTCTGTATGTATGTATATGGTATGTATGTATGTATGTATGTATTTGTATGTATGTATGTTGTATGTATGTATGTATGTATGTAGTATGTATGTATGTATGTATTGTCTGTATGTATGTTGTATTACAGAATATACAATGCTT
>WNGS01166226.1:207926-219090 GCA_020271785.1 Procambarus virginalis | reverse complement strand
GAGGTGGTAAGCCCACCACGCCCCGGCCGCCACCTGGCTCTTCCCGCGCTGATACAGACACTTCTAGAGCAGTAATGCCTTACATCACCCGCTTGTCTTGGAGATAACACAATCACCTCCTGTAAATGTTATCGTGAGTGTGTGTTATGTTATTTTAAACAGAGAGAAGGAACATTCTAGAACGTAGTGTCAGAAACCCGACAACATTTACTAATATTAAATACAATAAGCAGATAATATTGCTGCTGGGTTATATACACAAGTAATCCATAGAAGACGCCATTGCCACATAGTGCTATAAATTCACCAGCTATTCTGTTAGGAATTATTCTTAAACATCAGTCTTTAAACTTTTAACATCATAAAAACATCTCATTTGAATTAACCTAATTATCAGTACCAAAAAGAGTAAAAGTGACCAGTCTACCAATTGTTGACCCTGGACAAGAGAGCCAGGGGTCAGTGGGAGAGAGGTCAGCCAATGTTTAAGACCAGAGCCGCTGGAGCGAGTTCAGCTCCTATAATTCTCCCTGGACGAAGTGTTGTGGAGATCAAATTAGTGCTTCTTCCATCATCAACACGCAGTCAACACCTAAACAAGGGAAGTATCTTACCGAAACCCGTTTATTACCACGTTTCTGGCCAGTTATGTTAGGTAGATATAACCTAGATCTCTGGTTAGCACGAGAGGCAGCAACTCAACCCAGGTAATTATTCCTTGGTCCGTAACTTATAAATAATATACAATGTTTCCTCTGATATAGCGTCATATATATAGGATTCCAGCTCTTTGACTGAACAATAGAAGAGGAAGCAAGAATTAATCCTAGTGACCAGTACATGGTGTTGTTGCTAGCCTCAACCACGAGGATTATTTGGTGTCATCATCCTTAATTTATACCTGGTGGACTGAGCCTATCATATAATAAGATAAGCTCTCCTAATTGATTTACTAATATATGTAGTTTAATACTGTAGTTTGATTGGCTGCATATATATATATATAAATTTAATATAACCCCCCCCCTAATGTGCAAGGAGTCGATTTGTCAGAATATTGCAGAAATGCAGTCCGCTAAACCTCATACAATTGCCATCGAAATATATAAATTATGTAAATATAACACTATATTAATTCATATAAGTTAAATAAATATAAATCTCATAAGCCGGTTCGCCCACACGTAGATACAAGTTAAGAAATAATGTGGTTGTGTTAGTTTCACAGCAGGAAAGCTGAGGGTGGGATGAGAGGCTGCAGGAGGAGGAAGAGGTGAGGGGCAGCACAGCCTGACTGCAGCTGTACTCCTCTCCCAACTGTTATTGAGCACTTACCACACTGTAATACTGAGCACTTGCACGCTGTAATATTGACCACTTGCACACTGTAATATTGAGCACTTGCACGCTGTATAATATTGACACTTGCCACGCTGTAATATTGAGCACTTGCCACTGTAATTGAGCACTTGCACGCTGTAATATGACACTTGCACACTGTAATATTGAGCACTTGCACACTGTAATATTGAGCACTTGCACGCTGTAATATTGAGCACTTGCACACTGTAATATTGAGCACTTGCACGCTGTAATATGAGCACTTGACCACTGTAAACTCCTGTAATGGTACAGATTGCTCTAGAGATACCAAAAGTGGAGAAGGATAGAATTTAACATTTACTCTGATGATCTTAAACATGTATGTTGTAATTGCATGCTTCACTTTTTTCGTCTTTAAGTTATCGTTCCCATCGAATATCAGTATTTGTAGTAAAATATGTATGTACTTGTCCCGTTTCCAAAACTGGAAAGCCTCTATGTCTTCTCCTGGTAACACTGTGACCAAGGCTTTCAACACAAGAAAAAAATGCATTTAAGGACGTCTAAGAGGACGGGTTGGTGTAATAGGGGTTTCTTCCCCTCAGAGCTTCACATCAAGGCTGTGATGTCCAGCAATGGTGAAGGAGCATCGTTGCGGACCAGCGTACCTGACCCCGACGTTGTTGCATCGGTTGACCATGTCCTTGAAGGCGCTCTCGTCGCAGAGCGAGTAATGATCTTGTAGGAGACCGGCTGGTACCTCTTCCACCAGGGGCGGCTCTTCTCATCCTGGTACACCACAACGTTCTCCGACACCGGCGACACCTGAGCCACCACAGGGGGGTAACGTTCAATAGTTAGAGTCGAGTTAAATACTCTGTGAGGAGAGTCACTGCTCACTTGTCACGCACTCACTGCCCACTCAGTACACTCACTGTCCATTCAGTACACTAACTGCCCCTTCAGTACACTAACTGCCCACTTAGTACACCCACTGCCCACTTCAGTTACACTCACTGCCCACTCAGATACACCCACTGCCCACTCAGTACACTCACCTGCCCACTCAGTACATATCCACTGCCCACTCAGTACACCCACTGCCCACTCATACACCCACTGCCCACTCATCCCGCCTACCGCCCACTCAGTACACCCCCACTGCCCACTCAGTACACTCACTCGCCATCAGTACACCCACTGCCCACTCATCCCGCCCAACCGCCCCCACTCAGTACATCCACTGCCCACTCAGTACACTCACTGCCCACTCATCCCGCCCACCGCCCACCAACATCACCTGGACGCCGCCGAAGCCTTTGGGACCGAGGAACCTCTCACACTCAGCAGCGATGTCCGCCCACCTCCACTCGAACAGGTGAACGATGGCCTGAGACACAGAAACCATCTTGAGCACTTCGTTAAATCTTGCACACATTAACGTGTAAAAACTGTAGTTTATTTGATGATAAGGAAATTATAACTACAAGAATATGCAGAGCATATCATTTTATATTTAAACTTTATTTATAATATTATTAAGGGTTGAACTATATTATATTTATTAATAATAATAAGAAGGAGATTGATGTGTAAATTAGATCAGATTTCCAAGCTGTTATTAATATTGTTAATAAAACAAATTATCATTAATATGATAAATATTATATGTATATCAGAAGCTATATAATGTAATAAATTCATCACATATTATGAACTAATAAAATAGATAAGAAAATCAAAATACATATACTGAATCTGAATCAAATGAAAAACTGGAGCAAATGCAGGATAAATAAGGATCAGATACAGCAGAAACCAGTGCATCAGAGCTCGCCAGCAATTTTCAGTAGGAGATCCAGAGACGAGGTAAACACTGCCTGAGTCCTTAAAGGAAACTTTAAGTTAAGGATGAAAAAGGAACATTCAAGCCGCCTTTAGTAACATTAACCATAGATTATTTAACAAAAACAAAATTATATCGTTTTGTAAAATGTAAGAACGTGTCCTGGTGAATAAAACCTCGCATTTTGACATAAACATCCCCAACGGTCATAATATCCTGAACTGTTAAATCATAGCGGCTCACAAACATTCACACAGATAATGCGTGGGTCAGCAGGTTAGGTTAGGTTCAGGTGTTTTAGTACGGTATTTTGTGACCGTTGTGGTAACTCTCTGGGGGGGGGGAACATGGCCAAAATGTAAAGGAAAAAGGTGAGGCAGCCCATACTCCACAGCGTACCCAGCGTCACTAAACTTTTGTACTAAATTGCCCTGTCCTACCCTACCCGAGGACCCACGAACAGAAGCGAACATTTCGTCTTATAATTAGAATCACTTTTGGCCTAGGGAAATTATACGTTAAAAATGCGACGTAGTTTTCAGGAGAACGGGTTGAAGAAAGAGGCAGCATGACATAGAAAACTCTACTTATATCCCCCCCACCCCCGCCTGCATACTGGTTAACTACGCTATATTAATAAATAAATAAATAATCATGTTGTATTCAGGTAATGGTACATACATACAAGTGATAGTTACATTAATGGATCGGTTTATAGATGGAAGCTAGTACATACAATGCCTAAAGCCACTTATTACGCAATGCGTTTCCGGCAGGAACATTATACTAGAATTTCTCATTTACTTGACCCATCCTCCGAATAGACAGTACGATTTAATAGTACTGAAAGTAATAAGTACATTCCTGACTGTTTGCAGAGTACATAAATACACTTCTTTGTTCCCTTACATTTACCTCGCCATTATCATTCTCCTCAGTTTGTTTTAATACACTCAAAATTTCAGGTTGAAGTTTTCGCGTTCAATTCCAAGAACCATATAGCAGGCAAGCAGGGGATTGCAGACAGGGGCGAGGATGCAGAAATCTTGAGCTAGGAACTGGAGACAAGTCGTTAGTCACACAGTGCTAGGAAGGACGGTACAGTCACACAGTGCTAGGAAGGACGGTACAGTTACACAGTGCTAGGGAGGACGGTACAGCCACACAGTGCTAGGGAGGACGGTACAGTTACACAGTGCTAGGAGGACGATACAGTCACACAGTGCTAGGAAGGACGGTACAGTCACACAGTGCTAGGGAGGACGGTACAGTTACACAGTGCTAGGAAGGACGGTACAGTTACACAGTGCTAGGGAGGACGGTACAGTCACACAGTGCTAGGACGGACGGTACAGGTACACAGTGCTAGGGAGGACGGTACAGTTACACAGTGCTAGGGAGGACGGTACAGTTACACAGTGCTAGGGAGGACGGTACAGTTACACAGTGCTAGGGAGGACGGTACAGTCACACAGTGCTAGGGAGGACGGTACAGTCACACAGTGCTAGGAAGGACGGTACAGCCACACAGTGCTAGGGAGGACGGTACAGTTACACAGTGCTAGGGAGGACGGTACAGAGGTGAACAGCGCAGTAGACAGAAGGTTAACTGTGTTTCTGTAAACTACGCCTGACAGCTATAAGCAGACAACGGGAGATAACAGACATTAAGCTCAAGTGATACACTGGTGTTGAGCTTAATGTACTAGTGGAGAGAGACTAACCTGGCCGTTGGAGAAGTGGGGGTCCCACTGCGCCTGCGCCACGCCACCACCGCCGCCGCCACCAGCACCGTCCTCCACCTACACTCCCATACCTGCAGTACACACGTCCTACTAAGTACTCTAATCTTCATTTACACAGTGGAGAATGATGTAATATGTATTGTGTATCTAAGTTGTGAAGAAAAATGTGATGTGCCGGTAGTTTGAATTATTAAATGTCACTTTAATTCACTGATTCAATTGCATAGTTATTCTATTTATGCTCATAATTATCATATAAATTATGATAAGTGGTTAAGTGTTGTTTATGGAAACCCGTCTTCGATAACGATCGCAATGATACAATCGGCTATAGTTGGTAGCAGGTGCAGTAAATATCGCAGAATGTAACAGATTGTGAAGAGGGTTTGACCTAATTCATGTTAGTAGTTTACATATCTACTAAGGGCAGTTGTACTGACAATGGGCGATGGCTTATATTTGAGTGGGGAGTCCGTATAAACAACTGGGCCTCTACCCTTCAGTACCGAAATATTTGCCTTGCTTCTTGCATACTGAGATGTGTACAAGTCTCCAAACTTGATACATAATTGTAAGTGACTCTTCATCATCCTTAATTGCTCTCAACTCTTTTAAGGCATAACTGTAACATGATCGTTTCTGGGCTAGACACAAATACAACAAAATTATTAGAGATGGTAACAGAGTCCATTTCATGTGGACTCCATCTCATGTTGGCCTAGAGTGCGTGATAGAGCTGATGAGTTAGCCAAAGAATCTGCCTATAAAGGATGTAGTAATTGAGTTTAACCTTGGATTGTCAATAACCAGTCTGAGACCAATAGTACACCAAGAACCTCACAACAAAATGTAGATCTGAGGCAAAGTGAAATCGACACCAGAAATTACATCTATCATCATATTATCACGCAAGCAGGAGCCACACATCTTAGGTTTTCTATGCAATTAATAAAGTCAGTAGACTTCTAGATGTTACTGCTGCTGCTCGGCTTAGACTCGGTTACCAGTATCTCTGGGAATTTCATTATCTGCCGATGTAGACCTGACCAATGTAAACTGTGTCAACAATACTATTCGCACACCCTCCGTAAATATGTGATGGAGTGCGAAAGATACGGGGTAATTCAGGAGACAATTTAATAACATAAGTGTTTCAAGATATGTGTAAATATTTAATACAAATTATCTGCTACAAGAAATCTAAGCCAAATATCTCCAGTTTGCTAACTGTAGGTAGTAACTAGTGACTGTAACCTATCCACCGCTGGCCCACTGGATGGGGGGCGGTGTGCACAGGACAAACATATAAAGTGTGACACTAACTCTCCACACATGTCAGTTGCTAATTTAGAAACTGTACTTGTGGTCCGTCTCGAATCTCTTTGTTGATGTGACGATGTGCATTGAATGTTGTAACTAGCTCAAGATTTGTAAGCTGCTTAGCTAAATGAATTGTGGGGTTCAGGTCCCTGAACCCATTATGTGCCTCTGTAATCTCATTCCACTACCGCCCACAAGATGGTGAATGGGATGCATAAGAAATGAACTACACTAAACTACTAAGTGTGACCATCGGCACCATCTCTCTCTGAAGAGAGATACAATCGACCTGATTATGGTCCAGGACGGACCGAAACGTCCGTGGAGGATGAAATTATTAACATTCCACGTTATTAGGGACGACTTCAAATAAGATTCATTGAAGACGTGTGTGTAGATATCTATCGTAAAAGGTTTAACAAGTGTAAATGGCGTCAAATTAGTTTAAGAAAGGAAAGAATAATACAAATCACTGTTAGTTTTATGGCCCTGACAAATTTACCGTAACGTAAGTCAAGCTAATATGTTAAGCATCACAATAAGACAAGAACCTATGGGCATCATACCAACCACGCGTCAGTACTTTACCAGACGACGTACCTGGACTACCGGTCAGTCAGTGAGGACTGCAGTGTGCTACTTCCTGTCTTCTTATTTATAAGCTTTCAGATGTGGGCGGGGCTTGCAGCCATGGGGCAGGGGCGTGTATTTGAAAAGGGGGCCTGGGGAATATTAAGTAATGGGTGGGGGCGGGTAGATAAAGGGGGGGTTGATGTGCAGGTCGTGGCGTCTAGGTGCGGGTATAGTTTGCATCACTGACTTGACGTTGTTGTGACAGGTGATGGAGTTTCCACTGGTCAGTCAAGGGCGAGTGGCAACACTGTGAGAATCTCACTCATTACAAAACGTCTGATTCTCAAGGCAATTGTTTCACAAGACCTCACGATCATGCTTGTGCTGCCATATTAGTCTGCTAAATTAGTCATGCGTTGTTATATTATTATATTAGTTACGATGCAATTATTAGTCTGCTTGATATAATTTACACAGCCCTTGACAAAAAATTAGTTTCCAATTGGACTCTTCATTGACCTGATAAAGGTCTTGATACTATTAACCATAACTACCTATTACTTAAACTCCACCAGCATGGAATTCGAGGTCTTGCCCTAACTATATTTGATCCTATTTTAGTGACAGACACCAATATGTAGCCATCAATGATACAACCTCTCCTACTCTACCATTAACCGTAGGGAGTGCCACAGGGCAGCATCCTAGGACCTCTGTTATATCTTATATACATCAATGATTTGCCTAATGTCTCTAAAATTCTTAAACCTATACTATTTGCTGACGAAACTACCTTCATCTACTCAGACCCCAACCCACACACACTAAATAATGTTGTAAATAACGAATTAAAAAAGTCCGCTCATGGATGTCAACCAAACTCACACTAAACATAGAAAGACCTACAAATTTTATTTGGAGAGCAAATCATCAAATGAAATTCAGATTCAGATAGACAATATTAACATCAGCAATAAAAATGATGGAAAGTTCCTTGGCTTATGCATAGACAAGAGACTCAACTTCAGCACCCACATACTACACATTCCAAGAAAGTCTCACAAATGGTTGGTATACTCTATAAAATCAGATATTATGTTCCTAACTCAACTCTCCTCTCTCTCATTATTACAATGGCGCACTAATTTATCTCTATTTTACATACAATATCTGTGCAATGGGGTTCAACCACTGCAACCTATCATCACCCAGCAAGCCCACTCATCAATTCATCATAAAATCTGCCTATCAGAACAATAACAAACTCGGGTCTCAGACAACATACAACACCCAGTTCCCTCATGTTTTAATCCCATAAACATGCTAAACATACATTCACTTCACACATTCTCATGTGCCATTTACATGTACAAAATCTTGTCCCTAGATGCAAATCCTGATTATGAAGCTCTTCCTAGACAGATGTAATAGAACCCATACATCAACCACACCAGAAATATATATCTCTTTGATATACATCAGTCAGACTAAATCTGTGAAACATTTTATTGCAAATAAAGGGGCCTAATCTATGGAACTCACTCCCTAAAGAATAAAAAAAGAGGTTGTCCAACCTATGCCTTATTACAAAGTAACACCAAAAATTACCTAATTTATCCTCATAGTTTCCTACCTAGTGCTTCAACCTCTACACTGTATTCTATCTACCCCTCCCAATATATGTGCCTAAGCCATACAACTTTACCATTGTAATCACTCCTATCGTCTTATATCATGATTGTTGTGTTCAACGCAAATTTACTACAGTAGTAGTTAGCAGGCCATCCATCAGATCTCAGGAGGCTATGGAGTTGCACTCTGGTTGTCGGTCTGGAGTGGCCTCGTCCAGGACTGCAAAGCCAGGGTAGGTTAAAACGGGGGGGGAGAGGCTTTTACTTTAGCAGCAAGTCCACCCCTCTTCACGGCGCCGAAAGTCTCAAATGAAAAGGCAAAAACCAATACGATTGATTCCAGCACCGTCGCTGGAACTATCAGAACGAGGTTGAAGCACGCGGTTCCAGACAAAGGATCGTCCAGCCCCTTTCACCCCGAGCCCGGCTTCCTTCATGACCCAGCCGAAGGAAGAGTAAATAATTACTAATTAATTATATTACGCTACACTGTATCTTTTGATAACCTCAAATTTTTATATAATATACATATTCATTTTCCTCAACTTTTCTTACAATGTATATGTTAACATTCTTAAAATTTGCGGCATATTATCTAATTAAAATTTTCTGTTATTTAAGGACCTGCTCGAAACGCTATGAGAACCAGGGGTCTTTACAATAATGTAAAAAACATCAATGCTATGTACTCTCAAAAACCCAATGTACCTGTCTTTATATAATTAATTAATTAATTAATTAATTATATTAATTAATAAAAATTAACTAAATAAATAAATAAATAAATAATAAATAATTATAATAAACAAATTAATAAATATATCGATAAGAATATTCGTCAGGTTAAGGGCTAGTAGCAAAGGTTTAAAGCACACTTACAAAACTATGAGCATTCTTAAGATGTCTTAAGACACCTGTGGTTAGCGGTGAGTGTACACAGGACCACTAGGTATCCTAGAGACATCTGTGGTGAGTGATGAGTGCACTGTACACAGGATCGCTAGGCATCTGACGAATTTGGTCTCAAAATGGACTCTGTCAAATTTTGGTCTCAAACCGGACTTTGACGATTTTTGGTCTCAAACTGGTCTCTGATTAATTTGGGTCTGAAAATGGTCTCCTGTCATGTTTTGGTCTTCAACTGGACTCTGATGAAAATTGATCTGAAAAATGCTCTCTGAAATTATTCCAGTCTTTTACTGGACTTTGATGAAAATCGGTCTGAAAATGGTCTCTGTCAAATTTTTTTCTTCTACTAAACTCGACTAATTTTCGCTCTTTCAACTGGCCTCTGAATAATTTCGGTCTTTTAATGATCTCTGTTATAATTATGGTTTTCAACTGGTCACTGACTAATTTGGTCTTCAGCCGGTCTCTGAATAATTTTGGGCTTCAACTGGTCTCTGGATAATTTTCGGTCTTTTACAGGTGACACAGCATTAAAAGGATATAAAACCTAAAAGTTACTGCTAAGATGTCTATTTTCCTTAAAAACTTCTATGAACATATTTTCTGAAAATGGTCTATTTTGAAAAAATTTGGTCTTAAACGTTTCAGAAAATTCTATGATTATATGAACTCTGAAAATTTTGAATTTCCCCCCATAAACCTTAAAGTTCAAATCGGGAAATGGCCCCAAATATTGTAATGATCTGGCGCGTAGATCATTGCTTCTCCCTTCTCCCTTCTCTCCTTCTCCCTTTCCACATAAGAAACCTTTAAGTCCAAATCGGGAAATAAGACCGTAAATTTTCCATATAAAATTCCTTTAAGAACTCAGCTGAAACTGGCAAAATTTACCTGGAACCCCCGACAGCTTAGCAGAAACTGGGCTGGAAAACTCTCAGTTTCCGCTAAGCCGTCATCCCTACTACTCAGAGGATCGCTAGGCATCCTTAAGATCAGTGGATAGTGGTGAGTGTACACAGGACCGCTCGGTATCCTAAAGACATCAATGGTTAGTGGTGAGTGTACACAAGACTAGGTGTAAGGCATTTGGTTTCCCTAAGACACATGTGAGTTACTTCAAAATTATGCCTAAGGTACAGTACACAGGAGTGTACTGTGTACTGTACTGTGTACTTCCTCTCATATAAGTGTAGGTACACTTATAAGAGAAGAAGGGGCTCTTATAAGAGAATATACACTTATTATACACTTATAAGAGGAGAAGAAGGACACACACATCTCACGGTGACTACATACCCTGTTGGGCACTACCTCACTGATGAGATTTTCTTATCATCATCCTTCGCCGCCAGTGCTGCCCCTCCTGACTCCTCCGATGACGGCTAAGTTGCTCACGCAGTTGTCCAAAGTTTCTCCACCACCGCTGACACAGGCACTGCGCCTCGACGTCTCTCCTCTCTCCCTACCAGAATCAGATGTAGAAAAGACCGAGGCACTTCGCCCTGCAGAGCATTCCCACACACTTCGATGACTCTTCTGGTCCAGCCCCAGCGTAGCAGCATCTCCTTCGTTGCACGAAGATCCTTTTTGCAGCTGCAGAGCGATGCGTCCTTCCTCCGTCAGCTCGTCCACCAGAATCCTCTTCTTGTTATAAAAAAAGTTCATATATTTATCCTGTATACGAGATGCGTGGACTTGACTACATGACGAGTAAAGCTGAGATGGAGCAGGATTTCCTTGTCTTGTGACAGTGTGCAGGTAACACATTGCATACAAGTGCGTTTTCTTGGAAAACACATTTCTGTAGAAATGTATAG
>WNGS01166226.1:193918-206926 GCA_020271785.1 Procambarus virginalis | reverse complement strand
TACCGATTTGTTAGGCCCTCTTGAGGGATACTTAGACGTTTAAAAATGCGAGCGTAGCTTTTCAGGAGGACCAACGTGGTGCAAAGAAAGAGGGAAAAAACTCGATGACATAGAAAACTCTACTTATATCCCGCCCCCACCCCCACGCCTGGTATGGTTAACCCTACTGCTATATTAATAAAATAAATAAAGTAATATTATGTTTATTTCAGGCAGGTAGAGTACATACATACACAGTCGACTTAGGCTCAATAGCAAACGTGTAAGGGAATTCAGGTTTAATAGACTGGAGGCTGAGGAGTACCATACAGATTATGCCTAACAGCCACATATTCACGTCATAGGCGTTTTCCTCGTGCTGGAACATTATATCTAGACTATTCTCATTTACTGTGACGCCAATCCGTAGCCGAATAGACAGTACGTTTTAAATAACTTAAATGTAATATTAAGCTAACAGTTCCTTGACTGCTTGCAGAGTAACATAAATATCACACTTACTTGTTGCCCAGGTTACGATGTTACCGACCCTGGCATTCGCCATAGATTCTCCGCCAGGTGGTTATAATACACCAAAATTGGGTCAGGTGAGCAGTTATCTCCGCGTTCAAGTTCAAGAACGCATAGTAAGGCGTGGGCCGTAAGGGCAGAACAAGGGGACTTGACGAACGAGGGGGCGAGGATCCGCATGAAATCATTGGGAGCTAGGAGAACCTGTGAGAAACAGATCAGTCTAGTACAACGAACAGGTGCTAGTGGGAGGGGAAGGAGTGGGGAGGGACGGTACATGTACACACAGTGCTAGGATGGTACTGGTAGGCAGGTTGAAGCACTAGTAGCTAGTTCGAGGTACTGGTACATGCCATCACAGTGTGCTTACAGGGAGAGACCGGTAAAAGTTACAGACAGTGCCTACGGGGAGGGAACGATACAGTATCAGCCAGTGCTAGGAAGGAACGGTACAGGTATCACACAGTGATGCGAGTGAGGAAGCGGTAGCAGCTGAGTATAACAACAGTGGCGTAGGAAGAAGATCGGTAGCAGTTAAATCAGCAGTGGCGAGGGAGGACGATACAGTCAACAGTAGCTAACGTGCTAAGGAAAGAAACCAGGTTACAATTGCTAGGGAGGACTTACAGTGAACATAGTGCAGGAGAAACGGGTACAGTTAGGCAACAGTGCTAGGGAGTGACGGAGTACAGTTAAGCACATGCTAGTGGAGGAACGTACAAAGTTATCGACATTCATGAAGGCAGGACGGTACACGATAGTACACACAGTGCTAGGGAGATCGGATAAACAAGTCGACACAAGTGCTAGGTGAGGACGGCTCACATGTCTACACAGTGAAAGGGCCGGACGGTACAGCTTACACAGGTGCCTATGGGGAGAAGATGTACAGTCACCAAACACGTGATAGGTAAGGACGGTACAGCGTGATCTAATTATAGACGAAATGTTCCGCTTTCTGTTCGTGGGTCCTCGGTAGGGTAGGACAGGGCAATTTAGTACAAAAGTTTAGTGACGCTGGGTACGCTGTGGAGTATGGGCTGCCTCACCTTTTTCCTTTACATTTTGGCCATGTTCCCCCCCCCCCCCTCCCCAGAGAGTTACCACAACGGTCACAAAACCCGTACTAAAACACCTGAACCTAACCTAACCTGCCGACCCACGCATTATCTGTGTGAATGTTTGTGAGCCGCTATGATTTACAGTTCAGGATATTATGACCGTTGGGGATTTTGATGTCAAAATGCGAGGTTTTATTCGCCAGGACACGTTCTACATTTTAACAACACGATATAATTTTGTTTTTGTTAAATAATCTATGGTTAATGTTACTAAAGGCGGCTTGAATGTTCCTTTTTCATCCTAACTTAAAGTTTCCTTTAAGGACTCAGGCAGTGTTTACCTCGTCTCTGGATCCTACTGAAAATACTGGCGATCTCTGATGCACTTTTCCGCTGTATCTGATCCTTATTTATCCTGCATTTGCTCCAGTTTTTCATTTGATTCAGATTCAGTATATGTATTTTGATTTTCTTATCTATTTTATTAGTTCATAATATGTGATGAATTTATTACATTATATAGCTTCTATATACATATAATAATTTATCATATTAATGATAATTTGTTTTATTAACAATATTAATAACAGCTTGGAAATCTGATCTAATTTACACATCAATCTCCTTCTTATTATTATTAATAAATATAATATATTTCAACCCTTAATAATTATTATAAATAAATTTAAATATAAAATGATATGCTCTGCATATTCTTGTAGTTATAATTTCCTTATCATCAAATAAACTACAGTTTTTACACGTTAATGTGTGCAAGATTTAACGAAGTGCTCAGAGATGGTTTCTGTGTCTCAGGCCATCGTTCACCTGTTCGAGTGGAGGTGGGCGGACATCGCTGCTGAGTGTGAGAGGTTCCTCGGTCCCAAAGGCTTCGGCGGCGTCCAGGTGATGTTGGTGGGCAGTGGGTGTACTGAGTGGGCAGTGAGTGTACTGAGTGGGCAGTGGGTGTACTGAGTGGGCGGTAGGCGGGATGAGTGGGCAGTGGGTGTACTGAGTGGGCAGTGGGTGTACTGAGTGGGCAGTGGATGTACTGAGTGGGCAGTTAGTGTACTGAGTGGGCAGTGAGTGTACTGAGTGGGCAGTGAGTGTACTGAGTGGGCAGTGGGTGTACTGAGTGGGCAGTGAGTGTACTGAGTGGGCAGTGGGTGTACTAAGTGGGCAGTTAGTGTACTGAATGGGCAGTTAGTGTACTGAATGGACAGTGAGTGTACTGAGTGGGCAGTGAGTGCGTGACAAGTGAGCAGTGACTCTCCTCACAGAGTATTTAACTCGACTCTAACTATTGAACGTTACCCCCCTGTGGTGGCTCAGGTGTCGCCGGTGTCGGAGAACGTTGTGGTGTACCAGGATGAGAAGAGCCGCCCCTGGTGGGAGCGGTACCAGCCGGTCTCCTACAAGATCATTACTCGCTCGGGCGACGAGAGCGCCTTCAAGGACATGGTCAACCGCTGCAACAACGTCGGGGTCAGGTACGGCTTGTCCGCACGATATGCTCCTTCACACATTGCTGGACATCACAGCCTTGATGTGAAGCTCTGAGGGGAAGAAACCCCTATTACACCAACCCGTCCTCTTAAAAAGAACGTCACTTTTGGCTGGTATGCGCGATATGGGCAAATTTGGACGTAATTTGAAATGAAATCGACTCACAAAAGTGACGTTCTGTTCCGTTTTCTATTTGAGTCGTCCGGCGTACGCGCAGAGGTTTTGAGAGGACACTTTAAATTAACGTTTTTCATAACGTTTTGAAACTTTATGAGAATTTCCTGCCCACCTAACCTATCAGAGGACCCTTAACTTACTGTTGTTGAAAAAAAAAATCCCAAATTTATTTTCATTTTTTTTCATTTTCAAATTACGTCCAAATTCGGCCATTCGGGCAAACGGCCAAAAGCGACGTTCTTTTTAAGAGGACAAGTTGCAACCACTACCAGAGTGCATAGGGAAAGAACCCCTATTACACTACCAGAGTTCATAGGGAAGGAACCCCTATTACACTACCAGAGTTCATAGGAAAGGATCCTTGAATAGCCAGAACGCACTACTTAGCCTAGTATGCAAGGCCCAATATGCCTAACAGACAAAGTGATTTTCGTTATTTTCAAATTGATTTGTTTGTATTAATATTATTGTATTATATTTAGAGCATGAATTACTGACTTAGTTATATCAGGTTACGTTAGGTTAAACTAAGTTAGGTTACTTTAGGTTAGAGTTAGACAGCTGATATTGTTTAGATCCTGGGTATGTGTGTGTGTGTGTGAGAGAGACCTATTTATATCACGTGTGTGTGAGAGAGACCTATTTATATCACGTGTGTGTGAGAGAGACCTATTTATATCACGACGCAATTATTAGTCTCCTTGATATAATTTACTCAGCACTTGACAAAAATGAGTTTCCGATTGGACTCTTCATTGACCTGAAAAGGCCTTTGATACTGTTAATCACAACTATCTCTTACGTAAACTCCATCATTATGGAATTCGAGGCCTTGCCCTGGACTATATCTGTTCCTATCTTAGTGATAGACACCAATGTGTAGCCATCAATGATATAATCTCTCCCACTCTACCAATAACTGTTGGAGTGCCACAGGACAGCATCTTGGGACCTCTCCTATTTCTTATATACATCAGTGATCTGCTTAATGTCACCAACATTCTGAAACCTATATTGTTTGCTGATGATACTTACCCTCATCTACTCTAACCCCAACCCACATACACTAAATGATGTTGGTAATAATGAACTAAAACAAATCCACTTATTGATGTCAACCAACAAACAAACACTTAACACAGAAAAAACCTACTATATCTTATTTGGAAGCAAATCAACAAATGAAATTCAGCTTCAGATAGACAATGTTAACATTAGTAGTAAAAATGATGGAAAGTTTCTTGGCCTATTCCTAGACAAGAGACTCAACTTCAGCACCCACATACAACACATAACTAAGAAAGTCTCTAAATCAGTTGGTATACTCTCCAAAATCATATACTATGTACCTAACTCTGCTCTCATCTCACTATATTATGCACTAATCTATCCCTATCTTAATTATGTTATCTGTGCATGGGGTTCAACCACTGCAAACCACCTCAGGTCCATCATCACCCAGCAAAAATCTGCTATCAGAATAATAACAAATTCTGCTTTCAGACAACACTCAGCCCCCTTGTTTAACTCCCTAAACATGCTAAACATAATCTCACTCCACACATTCTCTTGTGTCAACTACATTTACAAAACCCTGTTCTTAAATGCAAATCTTGCTCTGAAACTCCCTGGACAGATGTAATAGGACCCCTTATCACCACACCAGAAATAAATATCTTTTTGATATCCCCAGAGTCAAACTTAATCTGTGCAAACACTCTATGCAAATAAAGGGACCCAGTCTATGGAACTCACTCCCTAATGAATTGAAAAGCTGTCCAACTTTTGCGTCATTCAAAAAAAAACTAAAAAGTACCTAATTTCATCTTCATAGTTTTCTACCTTGTTGCTATAAATTGCACTGTATCTAGTGCTACCCAATCTACCAATCTTCATGTACCAAATCCAAACAACTTTACCATTGTGATCATTGCTGTCTTCCTATATGTGCATTCAATTTTCTGTATGGTGCCTATTAACCTTCGTTTAAATTACCAATCAAGCTCCCAATGCAATCAATCAGAGCTTTAATATACCAATGTACTTTAATATACCTACTAATCTCTCTCATCTCATTTTTTTTCTTTCTTGCAATGTATCTGTTATCATTTTATTAATTGCGCTAAAATTTACCTACTTAAAATTGTCTGTTAGATTAAGGACCTGCCCGAAACGCTGCGCGTACTAGTGGCTTTACAAGATTGTAATTACCATGCTATGTATCCTCACAAACCCAATGTACCTTCTTGTATATAAATAAATAAATAAATAACGTTAGTGTAATTTCGTTATGGAACAGTAGACTCTTGCTGCCTTTTGTTCCTAAATAATATGCTTCTTTCTGTCCGATAGGATTTATGTGGACTGCGTCTTCAACCAAATGACGGGGTGGTGGCCCGACGGGACTCCCACCACCGGGGGGACCTCCTTTAACTACGGCGCCCAGTCCTACCCCGGGGTCCCGTATTCTGCCTTTGATTTCAACGATGCCAACTGTCACTCTGCCTCCGGCGGCATTGAAAGCTATGGAGATGCAAACCAGGTACAGTAAATATGCTTACAGGTACAGGTACAGTAATATATATATATATATATATATATATATATATATATATATATATATATATATATATATATATATATATATATATATATATATATATATATATATATATATATATATATATATATATATATATATATATATATATATATATATATATATATATATATTACCCAGGTAAAACCCTGGTAGGGCTCCTGTTCGGAGACTCCAGAACCTTCCCGTGAATTCAGTAGAGTTCCGGGTTGGTCGACTTTTGTACCATCATGGCCCAGTTGGTTAAGGCACGTATCTAGGAATCGCCAGGCGTTATTTTTTTTAATCAGTGTTAATTTGTTAACCAGTGTGGCATGACCCGGCCTGAATATGAATGAAGGATATTTGTGTTATAGAGGTGGTGAGCTACGATAACAATAACAATGCCGGCGTGTGGCAGGTACGCAACTGTAAACTGGAGGGGATGAACGACCTCAACCAGGGCTCCGATTACGTTCGGGGGATGATCAAGGACTACCTCAACACCCTCATCAGCTACGGCGTGGCTGGCTTCCGCGTCGACGCCAGCAAGCACATGTGGCCGGGAGATCTGAAGGTAGGGGGCGGCGCTGGGCTCCCTTTCATGCCTCAATGGAAACAGTATGTTGCTAGGATTTAATGTTCAACATTTAATTAACGCCTGCTAGGATTCTATGCATAGTTCTGCTAGACTAAGACAATAAATACATAGCTCTATTAGACTGAGAACATAGACACTGCTCTGCTAGTCTAAGAAACATGTATATATAGTTCCTTCATTATGACTTGCTCTACTTTAAGAAAAACAATATTAAGATGGGCTGACAAATGTATACAGTGGAGAGCTAGGAAGAAGCAGGTCTTGAAGCAGGCTAGTAACCCTGAAGCACCAAGAGAGGTGCTTCAAGGTTACTACAGCATCAACCGACAAGTAAATAAATATATAACCTAGGCTCTTATTCAGATATTCACGACACGCTAAATTTCAATTCGAAAGCTGTGTCAAAGACTTTACAATTCAGCTGAAATTTTTTATTAATTTCAAAAGTACCTTTAGCACCAATGAAAATACAAATTTCAAAAGATGTATTCATTCTCAGTTTATCGGTTGCTGTTTTATTGAATTATTTACTTGAAAAAAAGACATTTTATGCGAAGCATCTATGATGATCATTTACAAAACAACTTGCATCTTTCGACATCTGTATTATCACGCATCACCGCTACAGTTGGCCTTCACTGTGGATATTTGTGTGACTTGCGAAGTCGTTGTTCAATGACGAACTTGAGTCTTCGTGTCCCACAGGCGATCTACGACAGCCTCAACGACCTCAATGCGGACTACTTCGGCGCTGGTCAACGAGCCTTCATCTACCAGGAGGTCATCGATCTCGGTAAGACCAGAGCACTTCTAACACCATAGGATGGTTTGAGTACCACCATAGCTTCCGCACCCCTCCAGGCTTGCTTGAGGGTGAACTATGCACTCCTCCTGGCTTGCTTGAGGGTGAACTATGCACCCCCTCCTGGCTTGCTTGAGGGTGAACTATGCACCCCTCCAGGCTTGCTTGAGGGTGAACTATGCACCCCTCCTGGTGTACTTCAGGGTGAACTCTGCACTCCCCCAGGCTTGTCTCAACAGAGTTCAACGTACAATAACTTGCCTGGCATCTTTGTGCTTTCCACGTGTCAACATCTGTCTCGTGATCTTTCACAATCTTTCATCATTTACACATTAGAACTTTATATACGCAAAATATTACAAGTGATATCATGAGCTTGAATATATATGATTCTTTCTGCCATCAGCACATCAATAAACTTACACATCAAACCATTCTCTATAAGCCTTCATCAACTCGTTTATACTTTAAAAACATATTTTATTGCATTCACTTCCTTCATTGCCCTGAGATATGCAGCGTTACATTGACCGAAGATACTGGGCCACTCCCTAGGTTGCGGTATCTTACATAAATAGAAGCTCTGGAATAGAAATATGGGACAACATGACGCGCTCTTCCGAGAATAAGGAAAATTACTTGTTAAAGCTGGAGGTCCGTGTCCCGTAGACAACCCATCCCACGACACGAAACGCGTTCGTTAATAGTTTAAGCAGAGGAGGAACCCTCTTCTTAATTCAGGACCTTTCCCGTCAAAACCTTACCTTCGTCAGCACCTTATCCGAACAGAATCTAATCTTAATTAGAACCTTACCTTCTTTAACACTTCAGGCAAATCAGCAACTTCCACAAACAAGGATGCCGTTCTCACGTCAAATTCAAACGTCGAAACTTTGACGTTGCAGTAAATATAGTCGATATTATTAAAATTGCGATGCATTAAGTGAGAGGACAAGTTTACATAAGAACCTTTTGCACAACAATATATTATTCAACTCCATAGTCTCCTGAGACTGATGGATGCCTACTATATTATAACATCTACACTCTAGGCTCTAACAGGACACACCTCCATGCACCATCAATCTTTTCAGAAGTCAATTATTCTGTTAGCGACTCTCAAACCTTCATGTAGGTCATTATGATCTACCATTATCAGAGAGTTGGTGTGAGAATTTATTAATGAGTGCAAATTATTATTCTGAAGTGTGTAATCTTGCATAAATTAATATAATTTTTATTCATTGAGCTCTGCGATGCCATATTAATTAATTTTAGTAAATAATCCTCATTGGTTTGCAAATGAAACATTTCATTAAGAAGTTTATTACTAACGACCAGTTCCACTACGTGTTACAGGAGGCGAAGCTGTTACGAGCGTAGAATACACAGGTAACGGCCGCGTCACAGAGTTTAAATATGGCAAGTTCCTGGGCGAGGCTTTCCGCGGGAACAACCAGCTCAAGTACCTGGTCAACTTCGGCGAGGGCTGGGGCATGCTGGACCGCGCCTACTCTCTTGTCTTCATCGACAACCACGACAACCAGCGAGGCCACGGGGCCGGGGGAGACATGATCCTCACCTTCCGCGTCTCTAAGCTCTACAAGGCAAGTATAATGACCAACAATTCTACTGGTGACATTATTCAGAAAGCCTTTTGCGTAATAGGGCATTCAGAAAGCCTTTTGCGTAATAGGGCAAGGGAGAGTTGGATGAGGTGTGATGGAATTAAAATTCGGCGTTGATTAAACAGTTGTCAATTATGGATCGAAAGTCCGTCGTATGATCAGTAGTTGTCAGGTTACAGAGACACATAATGAGTACAGAGACACATAATGAGTACAGAGACACATAATGAGGCTGAGACTGAGAGAAGCTTGGTGAATAACAGTGTTCTGTTGACTGCAACAGATGGCCACTGCCTTCATGCTTGCCCTGCCTTATGGCCTCACCCGCGTCATGTCGTCTTACTATTGGGACCAAAACTTCGTTAATGGCCAAGACCAGAACGACTGGGTGGGTCCCCCGCACGACGGCAGCTACAACACCGTCGGCCCCACCATCAATGCCGACGACACCTGCGGCAACGGCTGGATCTGCGAGCACCGCTGGAGGCAGATCTATAACATGGTCGAGTTCCGTAATGTTGCTCACGGTACGCTTTGGTCTACTTGCTACGGCGCTTGCGTCCTTGTGTTACTGTGTGCTCCCCGTTCCCTGTGTTACTGTGTGCTCCCCGTTCCCCCTGTGTTACTGTGTGCTCCCCGTTCCCCTGTGTTACTGTGTGCTCCCCGTTCCCCCTGTGTTACTGTGTGCTCCCCGTTCCCCCTGTGTTACTGTGTGCTCCCCGTTCCCCTGTGTTACTGTGTGCTCCCCGTTCCCCCTGTGTTACTGTGTGCTCCCGTTCCCTGTGTTTACGTGTCTCACACTTTACGTCCAGGCACTCAGTTAACTCCCTCAGCCCACCATAATGCTGACACATCTCTGACTCCCCCCACTCCCCCTCTCTAGGCATTACATCCTTCTCACCAATAGACAACGATGTGCAAAGTGCTAATGAAACTGTACATCTATTCCTCCCTTCCCCCAGGCACTGACATGAACGACTGGTGGGACAACGACAGCAACCAGATCGCCTTCTGCAGAGGCAACAAGGGCTTCATCGCCATCAACAACGACAGCTGGGACCTCAAACAAACCCTGCAGGTTAGGGAATCACAATTGTAATTGTCGTATTCATTACTAGTGAGTTCTATGCAATACATGAGGGCTGCTGATGCTGAAGAGCTCCACCATAGTGCTGCTGACAGTGTGGCTGACTTATAACACTGTGATCATCCTGTTGAGGGTCTCTCTTCAGCATGGTAGAGTATCCTGCTCCCCTAGTAGGGTAGTGCAGATTACCCCTACTTAACCACTGAGTGCTTACCCTTGGGTAGGAAGTCTTATCATGACTGTGGTTCTCCCGTTCCCAGACCTGTCTGTCCGCCGGCACCTACTGCGACGTCATCTCCGGCTCCAAGAGCGGAGGGTCGTGCACGGGCAAGTCCGTGACGGTGGGCGGGGACGGCACGGCTTACATCGAGATCACCACCGCGGAGGACGATGGCGTCCTGGCCATCCACGTTAACGTAAGTGTCGCAGCTTTCATTCGTCAACAACTACATTGATGTACTCGTCCACACGTTATATACAGTGACGTACTCGTCCAACTGAGCCTCAATATAACATATGCAGGTCGGCGTTCAATCCCCGACCGTCCAAGTGTTTGGGCTCCATTCCTCCTCCCGTCCCATCCCAATCCTTATCCGACCCCTTCCAGTGCTATATAGTCCTAATGGCTTGGTGCTTTCCCCTCGATAACTCCCGCCCTCCTCTTGACATAAAAGCTCAATATAACATTTTCTTCCACAGTCCAAGCTGTAGTCTGCGTCCACACCACCTTCAGGAGTGAGTGCTTGTGAAGACATGCCTGCCTCAACACCTCGAAACTCTCAGGTCTCAACACCGGCAGGTCTCAATACCGGCAGGTCTCAACACCTGAATCGCTTCCTGCCCCACAGCTTGAGGGAGGGAGCAATACGCTGCCCACGGGAACCTGTGAAGCCCATAGTTCATCACAAACCCGCATACAACTATTTAATATACTTAACAAAGAATAATAAATGGTTATGCGTGATGTAGAGCCAACAGCTCACAGTTCACTCTGCTCTTCAAAAAATCATTTTATGTCCGAACGCTGTCAACTGCTAAACATTTTATAATTACGGCTGTGTTAACTGCATGTGCCTGAAGATAGTTCTCTGACAAATATCATGCGACATAAAATATAAGTAAAATCATAACAATTTCTGGTGGTTTAATTTGGGTCCTCCATCACCATCTTCCCCCTCCTTCACCAAACACTACCTTACCTCTCCTTCAACAGCGGTTTCAACTTGCGATTGATGCCGTGCCGTCGTGGGCCATCAATCATGGCTTCAAGTTCTCTGCCACTAAGACTTGTGCTATGACTTTTACTCGAAAGCATGTCGTCCCTTTGTCCATCTTTGTCGCTTTATGGTCATCCCCTATGTGTTCAAAGATTCCGCAAAGCTTTTGAGGGTTAATCTTTGACACTCTTTTGTCTTGGTCGTCCCATATCTCTTACCTCAGAGTTGAATGCTCTAAGGTCCTTGGCTGATGAAAGGTACCACAGGGTGAAGGAGGAACGTGTACCACAGGGTGAAGGAGGAAGGTGTACCACAGGGTGAAGGAGGAAGGTGTACAGGGTGAAGAGGAAGGTGTACCACAGGGACACAGGGTGAAGGAAGGAGTACCAACGGGTGACGGGAGCATTACTGTAGAGTGAGGGAGACACATATATAAAACAATCAATGTGTATAAACACTGTGTCTACCAGAGATACACCACATGTCAGAAATGATCAATAATATAATGCAAGTTGGCGTGTGCTCTGGTGGTCTTAAGCAAGTTCCAGCTGTGTCTGGGTACGTGACAGGATGAACAACCCAGCGGGGTTTCTTCTTATTGGGGAGTGTTGTACATGCTGCTATGGCGGTGTGTTCACTCACAGGATGAGTGACGCTGCCCAGTAAACTCGCCTCGGGGCAAAATTAAAAATAATAACACTGCACTAAAACCCTCTTACAAACACCTGCACGAGCGTCCACCTCACAAACACCTGCACGAGCGCCCACCCTCACCTTCCTAATCTTCTGTGATGTAAGCGAGGCAACCCTTTATCTTATCACTAATCACCTTACCTGATCCACACCATATAATGTGAGGGCGCCCTTCTCATTTGCCAGTAATGGCCTTCCTGGTGAGGTGACGTAACCTCCCTCACTGCTCCAGGAGGGTCACTATCCCCTCCCCTCCCCAGCCAGTGTTGCACTTAATGCTTGCAACGTAGTGTAATCTATAAGAGTTGTTGGTGATACGCCACAGTAGGAATGACGTTGATTCTTAAGCTGTTGTTTCTTCGTTAATGCACCCACTCTCCTCTCCAGCAACACGGTCGGGGTTAGACTCCTGATCAGGATCGGACGAGTTGAGGAGGGTATAAATAGCCTAAGCCGCTGTAACCCTTTGAGGTTATCTTATTGTCTCAATAAACGTTGTTGAACATAATGAGGACAAGTGGGCAACTCTCCTTAATACTGTTCGACTCTGGTATTAGAACATGGTAATTTTAAACATGGCACTGATAACGTATCAGTGCCAACACTTGGCCAGAAGCCTAAATTTCACCCTTAATAATCATTCAACTTTGTGTCGTGTATGTAAACTCGCTTCTATATCAGTACGGTATATCACCAAGGTTAGGAGAGCTATGTTGCATCAGCAGTGTTGCACAACACTACCTTGGGCGTGTTGCTGACAATTATTCCTATCGTTAGATAGTGATCTATTTTAATTTTAAATTGTTATCTATTATGGAAAAGTGTCACCGTTCGGCAACACTGCTGATGGTCTCCCAGACGTTTTTCCTACCAAAATGTGTTGTATTTGGCTACTGGGAAACAAACAGGTCCAAGCAGCACGGCTATGGTGAGCCCGTCGTACTCACCTAGCACTAGGAGAGATGCGTCGTACCTGAAGTGTGATTCGGTTATGTACGGCAAGGTTGGGTCATTATCCGGAAATATCGCTAAGGCATTACGACGGGAAGGGATATGAGGGTAAAGATTAAGGATACGATACAGGGGAAGGAATGTTGCCAACCACTGAACGATTGCGATTGAAATCGATCAAGTTCATGTAAGTATGA
>WNGS01166226.1:163279-177321 GCA_020271785.1 Procambarus virginalis | reverse complement strand
CCTTATTAACGAGAAATGGGAAGTATTTTCATGGTGTTCGTATGTAACAGATAAAACAACAGACAATCACTGTTGTTTAGTGATAATCTTAGTTAATAACTCTCGGTTATTGGATCATTAGGAATTATATTATCAGTAACTAATTATTATACAGTATACTGATAAAAGTAGAGAACCATATTCAATTCTCTAACATATTGGTAATAAATATGTTTAGATAGACATTATCTGACGCAATCCTGCCTCTCTGTCATGAGAATGTTAGCAATATATGCTCAGATAAAGAAATATTAATTTATGTTAGCACAACAGTTAGTGGAGTTAATAGTTACTGTACGTAGCATACAATTGTGATGTATTATGATACAATAGTAATGTATCAGTGTTGGAAATTTCCAACAACAGGTACCTCCCAAGGCCCCCAGCAGGCGATGCAGGAGGCGCCGCGCGGGAAGCCGTTGTGCCGAGTTCCGCGTTCCTTTGAGCAGTTGAGTAATTAGAAACTCACGGGTAGGGTCCTTCAGGCCATGTAGCTTGAACACGGAGGCGATAGCCGCTAGGTACGCATGCAGGGAGCGGAATGCCAAGCCCAGGGAAAACAGGGATTACAAGAAGTTCGCCAGAGTCGAGGGCGCGGCGTCGAAGGGGCACTCCCGCCGCCGGCCACCAGAGTCGTACGCCGCATTCTCCCCCCACTTAGCCTGGTAAACACGCTGGGTCGCAGGCTACAGGGAGTTGAACAGTGTCCACACAGTTGCAGAGCGAAGTCGCAGGGCAGGAGGTGCTGGGTGACGACGATTGGCGCTTCAGCGAGGCCTGCGTCTCGCAGGAACAAGGGCGACAGCACCATAAGAGGACGGGCGTCATCGTGACGATCCACGGAGCGTAGAGGGGCAAGGTAGACCACTAACTGTGTCCTTGCGAGGTGATCGTACTGCGGGGGTTTTACACCCAAGTAGGGAGTGCTGTGCATCATGTCATGTTGCTAGTCGACCCCGTGGATGTCTTCGTCGCTGGAGCCCGCCCTCACAGAGACCAGTCCTGCAAGGCTGGCCCCAGGGCGGGTGTGAGAAGTGGAAAACTGTCTTCGCCCAGGCCGACTTCCCAGGGTCAACCCTTTAGCCGTCGTGTCGCTGCAACCCGCCCCAAGGCGGTGAGGGTACCTTACCTTGAGGATACCTTGAGGTGCTTCCGGGCTTATCGTCCCCGCGGCCCGGTCATCGACCAGGCCTCCTGGTTGCTGGACTGATCAACCAGGCTGTTGGACGCGGCTGCTCGCAGCCTGACGTATGAGTCACAGCCTGGTTGATCAGGTATCCTTTGGAGGTGCTTATCCAGTTCTCTCTTGAACACTGTGAGGGGTTTGCCAGTTATGTCCCTTATGTGTAGTGGAAGCGTGTTGAACAGTCTCGGGCCTCTGATGTTGATAGAGTTCTCTCTCAGAGTACCAGTTGCACCTCTGCTTTTCAACGGGGGTATTCTGCACATCCTGCCATGTCTTCCTCATGTGATGTTATTTTTGTGTGCAGGTTTGGGACCAGCCCCTCTAATATTTTCCACGTGTAAATTATTATGTATCTCTCCCGCCTGCGCTCAAGGGAATACAGATTTAGGCTCTTAAGTCGGTCCCAATAGTTTAGATGTTTTACCGAGTGGATTCTAGCAGTAAAGGACCTCTGCACGCTCTCCAGGTCAGCAATTTCACCAGCAGTGAAAGGGGCTGTCATTGTGCAGCAGTACTCCACTCTAGAGAGCACAAGCGTTTGAAAAGTGTCATCATCGGTATAGCATCTCTAGTGTGAAAAGTTCTTGTTATCCAACCTGTGGTGGATAGGGTGGTGGCAACTTGGATGCATATAGACCATCATCCCAGGGTACATCGAAATAGCAGTTAGGTTATATAGACTACGTCTAGGTTACAGATGCAACTGGGAGATTGGTGAACCCCGACAGAGAGAGTGCATCTTCTGCCAAACTGTCACAGAAAGCCATTACTTCACTATCTTCTAGAATGTGAAGCAACCAACGACCTTAGAAGAGCTTTAAGAGTTCCTGAATCTTGCTGTGGCCACCCTGAAGCCATCAACAGAGCCACTCTCCTGGTCAACAAAGGTGTCCAGCAGCTGGACGCCCTCATAAAGACTGTGAAGCAGTATCCTCCCCCGCGATAACAGCTCGATGATTAAATGCAATGTCAGAATAATGAAAAGAATTACGGAGAAAAAAAAAATGTACCACTTACGGGTTATTCATGCCCGTGCCACCTCTTGGGTGGCTTAATCCTTATCAATCAGGAGTAACCACCATTTGGTCATCATTTGGTCCGGGAGACATCTTCCGTCACGCAGGGTGCCGTCGCACCTCCACAGATCTCCAGTATCATCTCTCGATACTGTTAATGGCTCATAAGGGCCACCACTTACGGGCTATTCATGCCCGTGCCACCTCTTGGGTGGCTTAATCTTTATCAATCAATCAATCAGGGTACATCTCACGGTACTCACGGTACCATGCCCATCTCACGGTGGGCATGGGTTCAGTAGTCTGCCCTCGGGCTCCATCCCGTTGTCCTCGTTCACCAATGGACGCGCACGTTCACCTCGTGCGCGTTCTGTAGTCGGTTCTGAAAGTATTAGGCAGTAAGGGTGGGCAGAAGCGGGCATGCAGTGGTAACGTGACGGGCAATAAACGCAGTCGAGAGGGGAAGTGGACCTACCCATTAAGGGTACTGCTAGAATAGGCTGTAAGAGGGCGGGAGGGGTTCCGGAAGCAAAACTGTATAATGTCATAAATTGATAAATCCTGGATGATACCCAAATAGAAAACACTGTCACAGAGGTTGAGAGTTTCTAGAGCAAAACTAAGGGGGAAGACAAAGAGGTAGTAGCCTCAGGTAGTGTAGGGAGGCAACTGAAAACCTAGTAATGGTACTGCTCCTAAAACAATAATGAGCTAACCCGGGAACAAGCATTAAGGCCCTCAACGGGAACCAAGATAAATAGTGAAAGACATAGTCAAGGATGTCAGGAAGGTCCATACACGTCAAATAACAAAATATTAAGACAAATTATAAGTCATTGTTAAATTCATGGTAGCGGAAAGCGGAGAGTAAAAGGAGGTCCCATTAATGACTGCAGGTACATCGATGACGGTCCAGAATGAATCCAATAAAATGCGAAAAGCACTTCCGGGAATTTGTGTGAAGAAAATAAGAGGGCTAAAGTATCGTCCCAGCCACCAAGCCTAATAAGCGAAAAAAATATAAGAGTTTGACGCAGCATACTGCAGTAGAAGGGATGGAACCGTAAGAATGGGGAATACTAGTGCTGCAAACAATGTTAATAATAAAATAAGAAATTATTACATTAAATAATCGTTACAATAATAATAATGATGAAGATACAATTTAATAGTGATGTGGTGTACCGGAAAAAGCATAATATTACAGCTGCTGAATGAGAAACACCAGCGTAGCGAGGCTGTCGAAAGCCGGAGGCATATTAAAGGCCAGGAAGAAGATCCTCGGTGGGAAAGAGATTAATATATTGCAGGATATGTATACTGTAGAAAAAACCGGACATATGAAGTGCAAGGATAACTGCAGAAAGATGACGTAGTCATGAGATGCCAAAGGTGATCAGCTGGAGAAAGGAGGAGAACAAGATTTTGTATAATAACTAAAATGTAGCAATGTAAGGTAGCTATCAAATCTAGTAAATTTCCGCGAGAGGACGGGTAACCAATCACCTTAGCTGGGAACAAAGGCAGAAGTTAAGCCAGAAGTAAATCAATCAAGTATAATAGCTCAATTCAAATATAATCAAATATAATGATATAAACAATAAATCAATCAATATATAACATAGAATCGATTATATATATATATATATATTATATATATATATATATATATATATATATATATATATATATATATATATATATATATATATATATATATATATATATATAATATCAAATCAATATATAATATAAATAATAAATCAAGTATAATAAAGCAATTCTTTAAGGCATAATTATAACATGCTTGTGTGCGAAGCTAGACACAAATACAACAAAATTACTAAGGATGGTAGCAGAGTCCATTACATGTGGTTTTCATCTCATGTTGGCCTCCGAATGCATGATAGAGCTGATAAGTTAGCCAAAGAATCTGCCTTAAAGGAGACGTTGAGTGTAACCTTGGATTGTCAATGAGCAATCTGAAAGCAGCAGTACACCGAGAACTTCAACAAGATCTTGTAGATCTGAGGCAAAGTGAAATCGACGCCAGTAATACTACTGAACCGTAACTGTAATAAGAAATAATATTAATACTATAACATAATATGTTAAAATAACAGAATAACGTCAAAAGTGCCACGGAGGGGGGTTGAAAATAGTAAATAGTAACGCCGAAGTGGGGGGTAGAAATAGCCTAAGCTACTCTATCCCTTTGAGATGTATTTCTTTCTTATCTCAATAAACATACTTGAACTTGAACGCCGAAACCCGTAATAATAAGTTATGCTCATAGTAAAATAATATTGAATAATAACGGTAATGATATGAATTAATCAGAAATCCAGTACAGGTAATCATTTCAATAATAACAAATAATAGCAGAGGAGGGTCAGAAGTGAGCCAACTATAACCCAATGCACAATAGGAATGTGCTTAAATTAATATATTATATAATGGAATATATAATATAATGCCACCAGTCAACATGAAAGGCAGCTTGGAGTCGTCTGGGATTCGTCCTGAAGGCATCCTGAAGGCCTCCAGGAGTCGTCCTGACGCCATCAAGAGATCATCTTAAAGTCAGGAAGACGCGAACTTGAAGTCGTCATGCGGACATCAAGAAGTCATCTTGGAATCATCGTGAAGTCATCTTGTAGTCGATCGCAAACACGCAGCGTAGGGACACATAACGTTAGCATGGTGAGGGGGGGGGGGGACACCCAGCTGAGCCCCGTGAAAGGCATCTTGAAGCCGTCTGTTAATCGTTCTGAAGTCATCCTGCAAGCATCCTGGAATCGTCCAGACGTCATCTAGAGGTCATCTTGAAGACGTCTAGGATTCGTCCTGGAGTCGTCTTGAAATCATCATGACGTCAACGTGAAGATATCATGCTGACATCAATAAGTCATCTTGGAGTCATCGTGAAGTCATTTTTAATATTAATACATGAGGTACATCTGCATTAGTGCAGCTACCCTAGAGTATATGAAGTGGGGTACAGTGTGTCAAAAAAACTAACTAGCTGATGCTAAAAAATCCCCATCACACAGGATGGTTAGTCATACAGAGGCATGTGATAGGAAGTCTGCACTGGCAGACTCTGGATGTATTTTGAGGATATCATCAACACAAGAGTGAATATGACATCAGTGGTTATAAAAGTCCCCATCTCGCAGGATAGTTAGTCATACAGGGCCATATGTTCAGTAGCCTGCACTGGCAAATTTTAGGTGCACTGTGAGGATATCTTCAAGAATACGAGAGTGAATGAAGTAATTGCAAAGCTCCAGGTACCTCATGCCAACTGGTCTGAAAGGTCTAATAACTGGGCATTCGGTGACGTAGTGTAGATCATGCCGCAGTTCCTGCTCACACAGTATGCAACTGGAGTGCTCAGGATTGGGAGATCCGTCACCTGCAGCCACCTGCCACAGGTAACGGTAACCCAACCTGATCCTTGCAACCACTGTGTCGCACAGTCTGGTGGACGTTTTGTGCTGCCCATAGATATAAGTTTTCTTGTAGTCAACAACGGGAGCGTGGAAAAATAAAAAGAGGGGGGTTGGGAGAACCCCCCGCCGAGCCCCGTGAGAAAGAAAACGGCACTCCCAAGGCCGAATGGGGGGGACTGAAGAATACACTATAGGCCCAGCCAGCCTGAATACATCTTGAAGGTTCACCAAAGTGATCTTAAAGCCTCCTTAAGGCCTCCTTAAAGCTCTCCTATCTCCTACATATTTATTTTTTATGTTTGCAGAGAATAATTACTACATCTACGTTACAATCCTCCCATGGTGGTGTGAATAGTCTCTTACGGCAGAGCAATATATTCTGGAATAATATCATACTTTATAACATTAGAACATAAGGTACTCATGCTCTCTCTCTTATTATACTTTAACATACATTGTTCTGTTGTTGTTATAGATTCAGCTACTCGGAACAAGTTCCAAGTAGCACGGGTTATGGTGAGCCCGTAACTTACCTGGCACAGGAGCTGGGCAAGAAGCACGGGCTATGGTTAGCCTCGTGGACAGGAGATGTCTCCGTCTTACATTGTTCATTATTTCCCGCCTTTTGAACTAAGAGGATTAATTCATTAGCTCCCCC
Source organism: Procambarus virginalis (assembly GCA_020271785.1). Lineage (NCBI taxonomy): Eukaryota > Metazoa > Arthropoda > Malacostraca > Decapoda > Cambaridae > Procambarus > Procambarus virginalis. The sequence goes on along the minus strand of WNGS01166226.1, from coordinate 170,967 downwards.
ACCTCTTATTAATCTAATGGCAGAGGCTACATTTATCTCTGAAATTCTATCCCCATTACTCTTCAGATTCAATTCCATCCTCATTATCTCGGTCATAGCATTTCTTGGGCATCATAAGATTATTCTCATGGCTTCATTGTTGTAGGTTCTCTAACTTGCTCAGTCTACCTTTACCAAAAAAAAATCAGGGGGGTAGAAATAGCCTAAGCTACTCTATCCCTTTGAGATGTATTTCTTGCTTATCTCAGTAAACATACTTGAACTTGAACTTTTACCAAAAAAAGAAATGAGAGGTGCAGTATAATCAGTAAAGGATCTTGCAGTACTCAAGGATATCATTCATGGCACAAGGACTCGAACTCCCTTTCCCCAGCATGCCAAAGCCTTCAGAGGTTGTAATCTCTTCCGACATTGACCTAATAGTCTGTTCAGCTTTCAAACTCTCATGGGTATATCCAACATATGTGCCTAAGTATTTATATATATTAACTCTCTCTATATTTTTACCATTTATTTGCAATATAATAGACCTCCGACTTCTACATTCAAACTTAGTTTTGTCTTCATTAACCACCAGTCCCATATGGTGACAGATTTCCGCAATTATCCAACACCGTTTGAACCTCTGAAATATCTTCGCCCTGAAACTAAATATCATCGACATATATGATCGGAGTTACCCCATTAAACACAAGGTTAAGGACACAGGTCTGTACTCTCCATTGGCTTTAGGGATAGGGATTATCATAGCTTTTTCCATTTACTAGGAATACTGCCCTCTTTATAACTAATATTAAAGAAGTCTAACAGCGGGTGTTTCTCCATAATGACAAGTTCATTAAGCATTTCATAAGTTACTCCATCCTCCCCAGGGGTGGTAGATTTCCTAACTTTAATCGCCATTATTAGTTCATCTCTGTTAATACCTGAGCAAGTGACATCACCAGCCAGGTCGTATTCGAGCTGATGCATCGTCTGTCAATCTAGACTTTGTTACTTGTCCCATACATATGTTTTGTTTGACACATTTCATCGTGATAAGCAATGATTTATCACAATGAAATTCTAGTTCCTGTTTGCACTCTTTCACTTTCTTCAAATTCATCTAAGAATTATTGTCTAATGACACTTTTGGAGTTCTATTTGAGTCAGGTACTATTTGTAATCCTTTGTAATTCTTGGAAGGACCTCAAAAGGCATTTTATATTCGCGCTGAGTAATAGAGCAGCTGCCATACACGTGCAGATATTACTGTGATGAAGTATTAATAGCAATTAAAGTTGGGGAACCCTTGGGGAAGAGTCCCTGTAGATTTGAGGCAAAGTGAAATCGACACCAGTAATTCCATCTATCATCATACAAGTTCAAATACGTTTATTGAGACAATAAAATACATCTGAAAGGGACAGAGTAGCTTACACTATTTTTACCCCTTCTACTTCAAGTCCCTCAAGGGGCGCACAAATCCAGTGAGTACAAATCCACAAATCCCAGTACAAGAATCCCATGTAACAGTCCAGGTTAATATAGTAAGCACAACATTTTAAGTGTTACTCTCTTGGGGTAAAATGTTTGTAGTTGCTAAGTATTCTGTCTCTCATACCATTATCACACATCCAAACAATTTGATGTACACTACTTATTTCCTTATTTCTATAGTTATTAATAAGGTGACACTAATACATAATGTTCTAAGGTGTGGGCGTGCGACATACTACATAATTTAAACTCCTTATCTTTTTCACTGACAACAACACCGCATTGCCAGATATATTTGTATCCTATTCTTAATCTCATGTAAATTCAATCCTTCGCAGTAGACTTTCCTCTACCATATGTGAAGGACGAATTTGTATTTATTATTGTATAATTCTCAACTGTGTTACTCCATCATTGCCATTCTCTTAACGTGTTCTTCATCCTCTTGGATCATCGTGATTCTTTACTGTATTTGTTTCAAAGTTGTCTGACATACAACATCGACAAGAGTTTTTCCCGAGGTTCTTTTCGTATCTCATCAACTGCCTCATTCAACAGTATTCCCACATGTGAAGGGATCACATTAATCTTACTTTATACCATTTTGTTCTGTCTTAACATTCTATCTACATAATATTCTGGTATACTGGTCGCCTGTTATTTAAAGACCCCAACGCTCCTGTACTGTCTATAAAGAAACAGGCATTTTAACCATATTTGACCACTTCCTGTAATCCTGTCAATACATCTTGGAGTTCAGCCTGCGTTGAAGAGACATTATCAGTTAAGCGACGTCCAATAACAGTATCTACAGTGTCGATGTCAGTGTACTCCCTGATCAAGACTCCACATCCTGCCTATCCATCCCTAGCTACTGACCCATCACAATATACATTTAGAGTGTTTTCTGCAGGTAAATTTCTAATTATACAATCATATGTTGCCCTCAGCTCTCCTATCTCGTACATATTTATTTCTTTTGCAAGGGAATAATTACTACATCTACGTTACAATCCTCCCATGGTGGTGTGAATTGTCTCTTAGGCAAAGTAATATATTCTGGAATAACTTCATACTTTATAAATTATTGTAAATTATTGTATGGTCTTAATTCAAGTTCAAATTCGTTTATTGAGACAAGAAATATATCTCAAAGGGATAGAGTAGCTATGGTTATTTCTACCCCCATGAAGGTCTTAATGAACTCCCTCTAGGGTATAAGGACCATCGTGGTGGGGGAAGGGGCTCGGGGTATATAAAGAGCAACGGAGGGCAGAAAATATCATAGTATCTGTGACCATGTTTACGACGACCATGACCTTCCTATGTGGAAGGAACCTGTCCCTGGTGCTCCTGTTGATGACTGCTGATGTGCTGGTCTCCGGGAAACCCACCTTCCACCTCCGAAGACCCTATTCTTACAGTGAGTTTGCATTTGTTTGTGTTTATTTAAGTTTTGCGGCTTGTTGTTTGAGACGAGTTTAGGAGAAAATGAAGGTCACTGAACAAAGGACAACACTCTGCCGCAAGCAATGTTAGACGGGGATTTGTGTACCTATGCTCTGCATTGCATCTTCTTGTTATCATATAATTACTAATCAGATTAGAAATATGTGTTCTGCAAATGTTTGCCTTTAACTGATTCAACTAATATTACTAGTAATGTTAATCAGGAATGTCATATATTTTGATAATCTAAAATATCTTGAATAATTTTTCACTTAAAATCTTTCTTCTTTCAAGACTGAAAAAATATTTTATTTATTTATTTATATATATACAAGAAGGTACATTGGGATTGTGAAGATACATGGCATAGTGATTACATTCTTGTAAAGCCACTAGTACGTGTAACGTTTCGGGCAGGTCCTTAATCTAATAGAAAATTTTAAGTACAGTCGATAAATACTAGCAAAATTTTTAAAATGATAGCAGATACATTGCAAGAAAAAATGAGATGAGAGAGATTTGTAGGTATATTAAAGCACATAGGTAGCTCAGATTGATTGCATTGACAGCTTGAATGGTAATTTAACAAAGATTAATAGGCACAATACAGCATATTTCATAGCACATATAAGACAGCAATGATCACAATGGTAAAGTTGTTTGGATTAAGTACATAAAGATTGGGAGATTGGGTAACACTAGATACAGAGCAATTTTAAAGCACAGTGTAGGAAACTATGAAGATGAATTTCGGTACTTTTTGTTTTTGTTTTTGAATGATGCAAAAGTTGGACAGCTTTTCAATTCATTAGGGAGTGAGTTCCATAGACTAGGTCCCTTTATTTGGTCCCATTATATATAGTGTTTACACAGATTAAGTTTGACTCTGGGGATATCAAAGATATTTATTTCTGGTGTGGTGATAATGGGTCCTATTACATCTGTCCAGGGAGAGTTTCAGAGCATGGTTTGCATTTAAGAACAGGGTTTTGTAAATGTAGTTGACACAAGAGAATGTGTGGAGTGAATGTTTAGCATGTTTAGGGATTTAAACAAGGAAGCCGAGTGTTGTCTGAAAGCAGAGTTTGATATTTTTCTGATAGCAGATTTTGCTGGGTGATGATGGACTTGAGGTGGTTTGCAGTAGTTGACCCCCATGCACAGAGACCATAATTTAGATAGGCATAGATTAGTGCATAATATAGTGAGAGGAGAGCAGAGTTTGGAACATAATATCTGATTTTGGAGAGTATACCAACTGTTTTAGAGAATTTCTTAGTTATGCGTTGTATATGGGTGCTGAAGTTGAGTTTCTTGTCTAGGAATAGGCCAAGAAACTTTCCTTCATTTTTTTACTGATGTTAATATTGGCTATCTGTAGCTGAATTGCATTTGATGATTTGCTTCCAAATAGGATGTAGCAGGTCTTTTTTATGTTTAGTGTTAGTTTGTTAGTTGACATCCATAAGTGGACGTTTTAAATTCATTATTCACAACATTATTTGTGTATGTGGGTTGGGGTCTGAATAGATGAGGGTAGTATCATCAGCAAACAATATAAGTTTACGAATATTAGAGACATTAGGCAGATCATTAATGTATATAAGAAATTGGAGAGGGCCCAAGATGCTGCCCTGTGGCACTCCAACGGTTATTGGTAGAGTGGGAGAGATTATATCATTGATGGCTACACATTGGTGTCTGTCACTAAGATAGGATCGGATATAGTCCAGGGCAAGGCCTCGGATTCCATAATGGAGTTTAAGTAAGAGGTTGTTGTGATTAACAGTATCAAAGACATTTTTCAGGTCAATGAAGAGTTCAATTGGAAACAAATTTTGTAAAGGGCTGAGTAGATTACATCAAGGAGACTAATAATTGCATCATTGATACTCTTTTGGGACCGGAAGCCAAATGGAAGGGCTGAGTATGTCGAATACGAGAAAGGAGTAGAGCTGTTTGTAGATAATTATTCCAAATATTTTTGATAGTATGGGTAGGTTTGATATTAGTCTATAATTGTTTATGTCTGCCGGATTGCCTTCTTTATAACTGTGCATTTATTGTGCACCCCATACTCATCGTGTAAGAGTTTACGTTGGTCCTGGGCAATGTTGAAGCCTAAGTATGCTTGCTGGTTGGTTAGTAAGCTCTTGTGGTGGCCATAACAGAAGTTGATGGGTCTTATGCCCAGCATCAAGCCAAACATCTAATAATATTAGGCTTTATTTTTTCACATTTAGATTATGCAGTTTAGGTTTGGTCACCATAATAGAGAATGACCTAAATTTACTTGAAACTAGGTATAGAGTATTAAGGAAAAAAAACACAAGAATATCGAAAACTGAAGGCCTATTGGCCCAAGTAAGTAATTATCAAAAGAATGCACCAAACCGGGAAGGCTATGTAGCACTATTGGCCCAACTTCAAGTTTATTGAAGTAATGATATACGTCTCAGAAGGATAGAGTAGCTTAGGCTATTTCTACTCGTGCATTTAAGGGGTTCACGAATTCATACAGTACACAACTATTAATCATATTAATAATGAGGATGGAAATGAACTTACAGAGTAATGAGAATAGACTTTCGGAGATACATGTAGCTTCGGCGATTAGATTAATGAGAAGGGGGGATCTAATGAATTAATCCTCTCACTTCAAAAGGCGGAAAATGTATGAATCATGTTAAAGTATACAATAAGAGAGTACATATGAGTTCCTTATGTTCTAATGTTACAAAGTATGATGTCATTCGATAATGTATTGCTTCTCCAGAGATACAATTAACACCATCATAGGAGGAATGTATCCAAGATGTAGTAATTATTCTCTATTTTCTTCCATGACGAGTTTCCAGTCATTTAAATTTGCTTCGTTCTAATATATCATTGAGAAACAATATCCTCTTGCATTCAGACGTTAACCATTCAAGCCTATCTTGCTCACCACATGTACACAGACTACAATCAGAAGTAATGCTAGCGCTATTGTTAACTATGTCTTCAACTTTGCTTTATGTAAGCCATTTTTTTTCTTAGTTTTTGTTTCAACATTTTCCACCACATTGGGTTGAACACTGCCATCATTAGTGGGTAGTTCATTTTCCTGAGACTTCCATTAGTGATTCTCCATCCTCTTCCTTCCTTTCTTCACCCCCCCCCCCCCTCCGTTTCACTCCCCATTACAAACCACTTGTTTGCCACATCTAACTAATCTAGAGCGTCAATCCTCTTGTCCAACTTTGTGGGGAATGCAGATGAAGTCACAATAACGTGACTGAAAAATGCTGATCAAACAGAAAATGGAGTCTCTAGAATATGTCGAGACAACGAAGACGTTGAGGTATTCCAAGACTGCTATTGTTATTTAGATTATGATTATGTATTAGATTATGATTATGATGTATATTGAGGTGTACCGACCGCAGAATCCACGACGCTGTCCTGCACCTCATCACCACGAGGGTACACTTTGTCGGCTTCGTTTCCTACTGCCACTTTGCTATCCTTAATCGTCGTCGTGTCTTTCTCCCAAATGTTGGTCACAGAGGCTATGCAGGCGATGAGTCACAATAACGTGGCTGAAGTATGTTGACCAGACCACACACTAGAGGTTGAAGGGACGACGACGTTTCGGTCCGTCCTGGACCATTCTCAAGTCGCTTGTGACAAGTCACAAGCGACTTGAGAATGGTCCAGGACGGACCGAAACGTCGTCGTCCCTTCAACTTCTAGTGTGTGGTCTGGTCAACACAGAGGCTATCATTCTCTCACTTGGTCCGGGATTCGTCCCACTTGGTCCGGGAGTCCGGGCCTGTCCCACTGGTCCGACAAGTGGGTTGCCTAGTAATATTTCTTTACCTGCATTCTGAGAGGATATGGTAAGGTAATTATCAGGATATTGTTGCTGTTTTAGATTCAACAAATCTGAATAAAAGTTGCCAGTAGCACGGGCTAGTGAACTTACCTGGCACAGGAGCGGGGCTGTAACTAGGAATTATCAGGAGAAAGCGCTAACCCGATACGACTGCATGGCACTTGGAAGGGATATGAGAATGATGAGTTAGGATGGGACGGGGATAGATTTCCGACCACCCAACCACTTGGGCGGTCGGAAATGGGACGCCGACCTGTAGGAAGCGAAGCCGTCCAGCCCAAGTGGTTAGTTGCGATGTTTAAAATATTGTTACAGTATTAATACCGGCTTGATAATGGTCCAGGACTGACAGAAACGTTGTTACCGCCTTCGTTTCCAGATGTGTGGATTGCGTGACTGTGTCTTCAGCCACGTTACTGTGACACGCTGTTTGCAATGATAATGTGTTTGTCATACTACATTTTACTGACTTTTTTTCTGATTTTCTCCCGCAGTTATTCACCGTGGGCGCTACTCCCAGTCCAGTCCTAGTACCCAGCCACTGTACTCCGCTACACCTCAACCACAACACTCTGTTGCCCCAGAGACTCCATACTCCGCTGCACCTCAGCCACTGCACTATGTTGCCCCAGAGACTCCATACTCCGCTGCACCTCAGCCACTGCACTATGTTGCCCCAGAGACTCCATACTCCGCTGCACCTCAGCCACTGCACTATGTTGCCCCAGAGACTCCATACTCCGCTGCACCTCAGCCACTGCACTATGTTGCCCCAGAGACTCCATACTCCGCTGCACCTCAGCCACTGCACTATGTTGCCCCAGAGACTCCATACTCCGCTGCACCTCAGCCACTGCACTATGTTGCCCCAGAGACTCCATAC
>WNGS01166226.1:155779-160779 GCA_020271785.1 Procambarus virginalis | reverse complement strand
ATCCACAACCCAATTCCCTAGCCAGCACTTCCCTCTTTAAATTAAAAGTTTCTCCAGCTGGCACTCATTCTGGCCAGTTCTGATAGTTTCAGAACCTTGTTAATGCCTCAAATAAACTTTAAATCTAACTCTCCAGCGAGTACACACTCAGGCTCTCGAACCTGCTTTCTTTAACAAGCTGCTGTCTTCCTGTCCTCGTCGAAGCCGCTGAAGTGTTAGTGGCCTCGGATGGTCCGTTGGTGGGTGGCAGGATCGGACGACAGGTCCACAGGTGTCGGTGGGGACGCCGCCGTGGGAGCCTCCCACCTGCAGCTCCCACGTATATATATAAAACTTGTCTGACTATTTCATATACCTTCAAATTTCACTTTCTTTGTTACTGTGAGTCGTGTTTGTCTTTGTTTACGTCGATGTTGTCCTAATGTCACCTTGTCATACATCGCCATACTATTTGCCGGGTTTTTTCCCTCGTAAGATTTGATTAACAGGCAAACAGAATAGCAATTTTAGGTGCCATTTTGAACAGTAATATTCCTGATCAGTTGGATAGAAATGAGATATATAATGAGAACCTGAGACGTGGTGGCTCTTGACGGTGAGGCGACATGTGTTTATAAGGTGAGTGTCGCTGGAGGCACACCAGAGAACCATCACACCATCCCACTAGTGAACCATGACACCATCCCACTAGTGAACCATCACACCATCCCACTAGTGAACCATCACTCCACCCAACAACCCCCTGGCGGGCCAAACTCTCCGAAATATGCATGGCATTACAAGGGTTGTAAATGTTACCTACAATGCTAAACTCTGATTTTGGCGTATTATAGTGATATATGTCCTCGCTTTATGTACTTATATATGACTGACAACGCCAAAACTTTGTTACACTATATATCTGTTTATTATGCTACTCTTTACGCGACTTGATAAGTGTCCAAGAGTTCTCACATTCTTGTACAGCTACTTAGCATACTTAACGTTTTGGGCAAGTCCTTAATCCTAGTTTTTCCCTGGAATACGACCCGCCAAAACGTTTAACAACCTGGTACTTATTCACTTCTGGGTGAACAGAGGCATAGAGTTAAGGATTGGCGCCCAGTCAATCCTCCCAGGCCAGGATACGAACCTAGGCTAAAGCGCTCGCGAAGCGCTGGGCGAGTGTCTTACAGCTACGCCACGGGGACTGATACGTCGTCTCTTCGTTTATTTTCAGACGTGTGACTTGACAATTTTTTTTACATTGTCCATATATAAAGTATATGTCAATATCCACTTGAAGGAAGTGAAGAGAATGAATCAACGGATATAGCCATTACATGCGACACAATCAGGAAGAGCATTGTCAAACTAAAAGACTCTAAAGCCCCAGGTGTGGATGGATTTCAATCCAAAGTCGTAAAGGAACTGGCAAATGCACTACGCATACCACTGAAACTTCTTTTCAGAAAATCCCTGAACCAAGGGATAGTTCCCCAGGACCAAGGAATAGTTCCTCTGGACCAAGGGATACTTCCCCTGCACAAAGGGATAGTTTCCCCTCTGTGCAGAAATAGATTGGAAATATGCAAATGTTAACCCTATTTTCAAAAATGACAGAAAGAGCTCGACAGAAAACTACCGGCCGATCAGCTTGACCTCACACATCTGCAAGCTCATGGAGAGAATCCTAAGGGAAGGAATCATACAACATCTCACAGAGAATAATCTTGTAAAATCAACCCAACATGGGTTTGTTAATAATTAAATGTATATCCTTCCTCACTAACCTGCTCACATTTCTGGAAGCGGTAACCGACTATTCAGATAAAGGACTTCCAGTAGATGTAGCTAACATGGACTTTGCTAAAGCTTTTGACAAGGTACCACATGAGGGACTGGCAAGGACATTACAGGCACATAGAATAAATAGGAGAATACTGGAATGGATAAAACAATGGTTAAAACGTAGAAAACAAAGGGTCGTGCTAAATGGGATTGAATCTGACTGGGGAAATGTGTTAAGTGGGGTGCCACAGGGGTCCATTTTGGGGCCAATCATTTTTGTCATATACATCAATGACGCAGATGAGAATATTACAAACCACTTCATCAAATTTGCTGATGACACTAACGTCTAGGGTAAAGTGGGACGTGAAGGTAATAATGTGACCTTACACAGAGATCTACATGAACTCCACAAATGGTCAGATGACTGGCAAAGGCTTTTTAATATCGATAAATGCAAGACCTTGCATGTGAGGCATAACACTCCACGTCACAACTACCAAATAGACAGCACTACCTTACAACTGGTAGATGAAGAAAAGGACCTTGGAGTCAGACTACATAATTCACTAAAAGTTGCACAAGTGGGAGTGGAGGAAAAAAACGAACCAAACCCTGGGAATAATCAAGCGTACCTTTATCTTCAAGGAAAAAAAATTGTCGTTCAATTGTATAAGTCTCTGGTGCGCCCCCACCTGGATTATTGCATCAAGGCATGGAGACCTCATCTTCAGAAAACACAGCTGCTCTAGAGAAGGTGCAACACCGGGCAACAAAAATCATACCAGAGTTTAGTCATCTCTCGTATCAGGAACGGTTGAGGGCCACAGGGCTAACAACACTGCAGACCAGGCATGCCAGGGTGGATCTCATAGACACCTTTATACTGAACAATTTGAAGGTTGTCGATCCGGACAACTTCTTCAAAAGGTCAGATGTAACACGAACAAGGAGCAACTGGTTCAACAAGCCACAATGTAGGACAGAAAATCGGAGATGCTTTTTCATCCATAGGGTTGTAAACCCATGGAAACGCCTACCCGCTGAAGCCGTAAACGCCAAAACTCTGCTGGGTTTTAAAATACAGCTTGAAAACATCATTAGGGCATATGGTGGGACCTTTGGCAAGCCACCAGCGTCCTGTCCTCATCTAGGTCCCTAGTATTAGTGGCCCACATGTAAATTCAGGTAAAAAGCCACTGCATCTTGTGGCACAGGTATAATGGCACTCTGTGGCAAGGGATGACATATACGACAGCGTTACGCTCATCACAGAGCAAGAAAACAGAGAACCTACATGACACTAATTTTAATTTCAAGGTTATAAAGCATTATATTATTTTTAACTGACGCGTTTCCCGTTTCCCTTCTGAAGCATCTGGCTCGTGGAAATTACCCAGTGAGGCGTTGTCACCGTCTCTACTGGAGCACTGCCCAGCATCCTGTGTGTTAGTGCGAGGTGTCGCGCTCGCTCCTGTGTGTGTGCTAGTAGGTGTCGCGCTCGCTCCTGTGTGTGTGCTAGTAGAAGGTGTCTCGCTCGCTCCTGTGTGTGTGCTAGTAGGTGTCGCGCTCGCTCCTGTGTGTGTGCTAGTAGTGTCGCGCTCGCTCCTGTGTGTGTGCTAGTAGAAGGTGTCGCGCTCGCTCCTGTGTGTGTGCTAGTAGGTGTCGCGCTCGCTCCTGTGTGTGTGCTAGTAGGTTGTCGCGCTCGCTCCTGTGTGTGTGCTAGTAGAAGGTGTCTCGCTCGCTCCTGTGTGTGTGCTAGTAGAAGGTGTCGCGCTCGCTCCTGTGTGTGTGCTAGTAGGGTGTCTCGCTCGCTCCTGTGTGTGTGTGCTAGTAGAGGTGTCTCGCTCGCTCCTGTGTGTGTGCTAGTAGGTGTCTCGCTCGCTCCTGTGTGTGTGCTAGTAGAAGTGTCTCGCTCGCTCTGTGTGTGTGCTAGTGTCTAGCTCGCTCCTGTGTGTGCTAATGTCTAGCTCGCTCCTGTGTGTGTGCTAGTAGGTGTCTAGTTGTTTAGTACATTTCTGCCCTGCGTGTTTTGGAGCGCTATTAACCTCTCACGGTAGACCTGGCTGGGTAACATGGTGCTGGCAGGACTGGAACGAGCGCAAGTCAAAAGGTATGACTCACAGGCGGCTCTGACCCCCGAGCCGTCCAGCAATGCTTCCCGTGGGCGCAGCACATCTTGGTAATGACAATATCATTCAGCAAGAACACTAGGTAATAGCCTTGGTTGAAGTTTTGTACTTCAGTGGCTCGCAGGCACTGGTGCTCGTCTGGTTCGTGTCCTCTTGAAATCTTAGGATTGATAAATATTCCATTACAACTCAGATTCCATTGGCGTTTAGGTGTCGTGTAGAACGAAGGGTTACTGTATGTTGTCTCTGCCAACTGCCTTCATTCCAAGAACCGTATTAATCTTGGCAGAATAAGCGAGTGAATGATATCGTCTTGAAAATATATTTTGCTTGAATTAGTGTGGGCGTAACGATGGGTGCTGGGATGACGGAGTGGGTCGAACAGACTGTTGGAGGTGGTAAGCCCACCACGCCCCGGCCGCCACCTGGCTCTTCCCGCGCTGATACAGACACTTCTAGAGCAGTAATGCCTTACATCACCCGCTTGTCCTTGGAGATAACACACATCACCTCCTGTAAATGTTATCGTGAGTGTGTGTTATGTATTTTTAAACAGAGAGAAGGAAACATTCTAGAACGTAGTGTCAGAAAACCCGACACCATTTACTAATATTAAATACAATAAGCAGATAATATTGCTGCTGGGTTATATACACAAGTTAATCCATAGAAGACGCCATTGCCACATAGTGCTATAAATTCACCAGCTATTCGTTATTATTCTTATACATCAGTCTTTAAACTTTTAACATCATAAAAACATCTCATTTGAATTAACCTAATTATCAGTACCAAAATAGAGTAAAAGTGACCAGTCTACCACTTGTTGACACCTGGACAAGAGAGCCAGGGGTCAGTGGGAGAGAGGTCAGCCAATGTTTAAGACCAGAGCCGCTGGAGCGAGTTCAGCTCCTATAATTCTCCCTTGGACGAAGTGTTATGGAGATCAAATTAGTGCTTCTTCCATCATCAACACGCAGTCAACACCTAAACAAGGGAAGTGTCTTACCGAAACCCGTTTATTACCACGTTTCTGGCCAGTTATGTTAGGTAGATATAACCTAGATCTCTGGTTAGCACGAGAGGCAGCAACTCAAC
>WNGS01166226.1:140782-154779 GCA_020271785.1 Procambarus virginalis | reverse complement strand
AATATTTACTACAAATACTGATATTCGATGGGAACGTAACTTAAAAGACGAAAAAAGTGAAGCAGGCAATTACACATACATGTTTAAGATCATCAGAGTAAATGTTAAATTCTATCATCTCTCCACTTTTGGTATCTCTAGAGCAATCTGTACCATTAACGGAGAGTTACAGTGGTCAAGTGCTCATATACAGCGTGCAATGCTCATAACAGTGTGCAAGTGCTCAATATTACAGCGTGCAAGTGCTCAATATTACAGTGTGCAAGTGCTCAATATTACAGTGTGCAAGTGCATAAATATTACAGCGTGCAAGTGCTCAATTTACAGTGTGCAAGTGCTCAATATTACAGCGTGGCAGTGGTCAATATTACAGCGTGCAAGTGCTCAATATTACAGTGTGCAAGTGGGTCAATATTACAGCGTGCAAGTGCTCAGTATTACAGTGGGGAAGTGCTCAATAACAGTTGGGAGAGGAGTACAGCTGCAGTCAGGGCTGTGCTGCCCCTCACCTCTTCTCCTCCTGCAGCCTCTCATCCCACCCTCAGCTTTCCTGCTGTGAAACTAACACAACCACATTATTTCTTAAACTTGTATCTACGTGTGGGGAACGGCTTATGAGATTTATATTTATTTAACTTATATGAATTAATATAGGGTTTATATTTACATTAATTATATATTTCGATGGCAATTGTATGAGGTTTAGCGGACTGCATTTCTGCAATATTCTGACAAATCGACTCCTTGCACATAGGGGGGGGGTTTATATTAAATTTATATATATATATATATGCAGCCAATCAAACTACAGTATTAAACTACATATTTAGTAAATCAATTAGGAGAGCTTATCTTATTATATGATAGGCTCAGTCCACCAGGTATAACTTAAGGATGATGACACCAAATAATCCTCGTGGTTGAGGCTAGCATCAACACCATGTACTGTTCACTAGGATTAATTCGTGCTTCCTCTTCTATTGTTCTGTCAAAGAGCTGGAATCCTATATATATGACAGCTATATCAGAGGAAACATTTGTATATTATTTATAAGTTACGGACCAAGGAATAATTACCTGGGTTGAGTTGCTGCCTCTCGTGCTAACCAGAGATCTAGGTTATATCTACCTAACATAACTGGCCAGAAACGTGGTAATAAACGGGTTTCGGTAAGATACTTCCCTTGTTTAGGTGTTGACTGCGTGTTGATAATGGAAGAAGCACTAATTTGATCTCCACAACACTTCGTCCAAGGGAGAATTATAGGAGCTGAACTCGCTCCAGCGGCTCTGGTCTTAAACATTGGCTGACCTCTCTCCCACTGACCCCTGGCTCTCTTGTCCAGGTGTCAACAAGTGGTAGACTGGTCACTTTTACTCTATTTTGGTACTGATAATTAGGTTAATTCAAATGAGATGTTTTTATGATGTTAAAAGTTTAAAGACTGATGTATTAAGAATAATTCCTAACAGAATAGCTGGTGAATTTATAGCACTATGTGGCAATGGCGTCTTCTATGGATTAACTTGTGTATATAACCCAGCAGCAATATTATCTGCTTATTGTATTTAATATTAGTAAATGGTGTCGGGTTTTCTGACACTACGTTCTAGAATGTTTCCTTCTCTCTGTTTAAAAATACATAACACACACTCACGATAACATTTACAGGAGGTGATGTGTGTTATCTCCAAGGACAAGCGGGTGATGTAAGGCATTACTGCTCTAGAAGTGTCTGTATCAGCGCGGGAAGAGCCAGGTGGCGGCCGGGGCGTGGTGGGCTTACCACCTCCAACAGTCTGTTCGACCCACTCCGTCATCCCAGCACCCATCGTTACGCCCACACTAATTCAAGCAAAATATATTTTCAAGACGATATCATTCACTCGCTTATTCTGCCAAGATTAATACGGTTCTTGGAATGAAATCACTTACAGCAGCTTTCGTGGTGTAGTGGTAAGACACTCGCCTAGCGTTCCGCGAGCGCTTTGTCATGGGTTCGTATCCTGGGCGGGGTGGATTTACTGGGCGCAAATCCTTAACTGTAGCCTCTGTAGCCTCAACAGTAAAATGTGTACTTGGATGAAAAAACGATTCTTCGCGGCGGGGATCGTATTCCAGGGACCTGCCCGAAACGCTACGCGTACTAGTGGCTGTACAAGAATGTAACAACTCTTGTATATATCTCAAAAAAAAAAAAATGGCAGTTGGCAGAGACGACATACAGTAATCCTTCGTTCTACACGACACCTAAACGCCAATGGAATCTGAGTTGTAATGGAATATTTATCAATCCTAAGATTTCAAGAGGACACGAACCAGACGAGCACCAGTGCCTGCGAACCACTGAAGTACAAAACTGCAACCAAGGCTATTACCTAGTGTTCTTGCTGAATGATATTGTCATTACCAAGATGTGCTGCGCCCACGGGAAGCATTGCTGGACGGCTCGGGGGTCAGAGCCGCCTGTGAGTCATACCTTTTGACTTGCGCTCGTTCCAGTCCTGCCAGCACCATGTTACCCAGCCAGGTCTACCGTGAGAGGTTAATAGCACTCCAAAACACGCAGGGCTGAAATGTACTAAACAACTAGACACCTACTAGCACACACACAGGAGCGAGCTAGACATTAGCACACACAGGAGCGAGCTAGACACTAGCACACACAGAAGCGAGCGAGACACCTACTAGCACACACACAGGAGAGAGCGAGACACCTTCTACTAGCACACACAGAAGCGAGCGAGACACCTTCTACTAGCACACACACAGGAGCGAGCGCGACACCTACTAGCACACACACAGGAGAGAGCGAGACACCTTCTACTAGCACACACACAGGAGCGAGCGCGACACCTACTAGCACACACACAGGAGAGAGCGAGACACCTTCTACTAGCACACACACAGGAGCGAGCGCGACACCTACTAGCACACACACAGGAGAGAGCGAGACACCTTCTACTAGCACACACACAGGAGCGAGCGCGACACCTACTAGCACACACACAGGAGAGAGCGAGACACCTTCTACTAGCACACACACAGGAGCGAGCGCGACACCTACTAGCACACACACAGGAGCGAGCGCGACACCTACTAGCACACACACAGGAGCGAGCGCGACACCTCGCACTAACACACAGGATGCTGGGCAGTGCTCCAGTAGAGACGGTGACAACGCCTCACTGGGTAATTTCCACGAGCCAGATGCTTCAGAAGGGAAACGGGAAACGCGTCAGTTAAAAATAATATAATGCTTTATAACCTTGAAATTAAAATTAGTGTCATGTAGGTTCTCTGTTTTCTTGCTCTGTGATGAGCGTAACGCTGTCGTATATGTCATCCCTTGCCACAAAGTGCCATTATACCTGTGCCACAAGATGCAGTGGCTTTTTACCTGAATTTACCTGTGGGCCACTAATACTAGGGACCTAGATGAGGACAGGAAGCTGGTGGCTTGCCAAAGGTCCCACCATATGCCCTAATGATGTTTTCAAGCTGTATTTTAAAACCCAGCAGAGTTTTGGCGTTTACGGCTTCAGCGGGTAGGCGTTTCCATGGGTTTACAACCCTATGGATGAAAAAGCATCTCCTATTTTCTGTCCTACATTGTGGCTTGTTGAACCAGTTGCTCCTTGTTCGTGTTACATCTGACCTTTTGAAGAAGTTGTCCGGATCGACAACCTTCAAATTGTTCAGTATAAAGGTGTCTATGAGATCCACCCTGGCATGCCTGGTCTGCAGTGTTGTTAGCCCTGTGGCCCTCAACCGTCCTGATACGAGAGATGACTAAACTCTGGTATGATTTTTGTTGCCCGGTGTTGCACCTTCTCTAGAGCAGCTGTGTTTTCTGAAGATGAGGTCTCCATGCCTTGATGCAATAATCCAGGTGGGGGCGCACCAGAGACTTATACAATTGAACGACAATTTTTTTTCCTTGAAGATAAAGGTACGCTTGATTATTCCCAGGGTTTGGTTCGTTTTTTTCCTCCACTCCCACTTGTGCAACTTTTAGTGAATTATGTAGTCTGACTCCAAGGTCCTTTTCTTCATCTACCAGTTGTAAGGTAGTGCTGTCTTTGGTAGTTGTGACGTGGAGTGTTATGCCTCACATGCAAGGTCTTGCATTTATCGATATTAAAAAGCCTTTGCCAGTCATCTGACCATTTGTGGAGTTCATGTAGATCTCTGTGTAAGGTCACATTATTACCTTCACGTCCCACTTTACCCTAGACGTTAGTGTCATCAGCAAATTTGATGAAGTGGTTTGTAATATTCTCATCTGCGTCATTGATGTATATGACAAAAATGATTGGCCCCAAAATGGACCCCTGTGGCACCCCACTTAACACATTTCCCCAGTCAGATTCAATCCCATTTAGCACGACCCTTTGTTTTCTACGTTTTAACCATTGTTTTATCCATTCCAGTATTCTCCTATTTATTCTATGTGCCTGTAATGTCCTTGCCAGTCCCTCATGTGGTACCTTGTCAAAAGCTTTAGCAAAGTCCATGTTAGCTACATCTACTGGAAGTCCTTTATCTGAATAGTCGGTTACCGCTTCCAGAAATGTGAGCAGGTTAGTGAGGAAGGATATACATTTAATTATTAACAAACCCATGTTGGGTTGATTTTACAAGATTATTCTCTGTGAGATGTTGTATGATTCCTTCCCTTAGGATTCTCTCCATGAGCTTGCAGATGTGTGAGGTCAAGCTGATCGGCCGGTAGTTTTCTGTCGAGCTCTTTCTGTCATTTTTTGAAAATAGGGTTAACATTTGCATATTTCCAATCTATTTCTGCACAGAGGGGAAACTATCCCTTTGTGCAGGGGAAGTATCCCTTGGTCCAGAGGAACTATTCCTTGGTCCTGGGGAACTATCCCTTGGTTCAGGGATTTTCTGAAAAGAAGTTTCAGTGGTATGCGTAGTGCATTTGCCAGTTCCTTTACGACTTTGGATTGAAATCCATCCACACCTGGGGCTTTAGAGTCTTTTAGTTTGACAATGCTCTTCCTGATTGTGTCGCATGTAATGGCTATATCCGTTGATTCATTCTCTTCACTTCCTTCAAGTGGATATTGACATATACTTTATATATGGACAATGTAAAAAAATTTGTCAAGTCACACGTCTGAAAATAAACGAAGAGACGACGTATCAGTCCCCGTGGCGTAGCTGTAAGACACTCGCCCAGCGCTTCGCGAGCGCTTTAGCCTAGGTTCGTATCCTGGCCTGGGAGGATTGACTGGGCGCCAATCCTTAACTCTATGCCTCTGTTCACCCAGAAGTGAATAAGTACCAGGTTGTTAAACGTTTTGGCGGGTCGTATTCCAGGGAAAAACTAGGATTAAGGACTTGCCCAAAACGTTAAGTATGCTAAAGTAGCTGTACAAGAATGTGAGAACTCTTGGACACTTATCAAGTCGCGTAAAGAGTAGCATAATAAACAGATATATAGTGTAACAAAGTTTTGGCGTTGTCAGTCATATATAAAGTACATAAAGCGAGGACATATATCACTATAATACGCCAAAATCAGAGTTTAGCATTGTAGGTAACATTTACAACCCTTGTAATGCCATGCATATTTCGGAGAGTTTGGCCCGCCAGGGGGTTGTTGGGTGGAGTGATGGTTCACTAGTGGGATGGTGTGATGGTTCACTAGTGGGATGGTGTCATGGTTCACTAGTGGGATGGTGTGATGGTTCTCTGGTGTGCCTCCAGCGACACTCACCTTATAAACACATGTCGCCTCACCGTCAAGAGCCACCACGTCTCAGGTTCTCATTATATATCTCATTTCTATCCAACTGATCAGGAATATTACTGTTCAAAATGGCACCTAAAATTGCTATTCTGTTTGCCTGTTAATCAAATCTTACGAGGGAAAAAACCCGGCAAATAGTATGGCGATGTATGACAAGGTGACATTAGGACAACATCGACGTAAACAAAGACAAACACGACTCACAGTAACAAAGAAAGTGAAATTTGAAGGTATATGAAATAGTCAGACAAGTTTATATATATACGTGGGAGCTGCAGGTGGGAGGCTCCCACGGCGGCGTCCCAACGACACCTGTGGACCTCTCGTCCGGTCCTGCCACCCACCAACGGACCCATCCGAGGCCACTAACACTTCAGCGGCTTCGACGAGGACAGGAAGACAGCAGCTTGTTAAAGAAAGCAGGTTCGAGAGCCTGAGTGTGTACTCGCTGGAGAGTTAGATTTAAAGTTTATTCGAGGCATTAACAAGGTTCTGAAACTATCAGAACTGGCCAGAATGAGTGCCAGCTGGAGAAACTTTTAATTTAAAGAGGGAAGTGCTGGCTAGGGAATTGGGTTGTGGATCAGGGGAAAGGTGCTGCTAGTTACTATTATTACGGTAGTTCAACAGGTTTCAATAATAGATTTGACAAATTAAATATTTATTGGTTATCAACTCTACACTAAATGCATATTATGTATATTTATGCATATTATGTATGTATATATATATATATATATATATATATATATATATATATAAGATATATATATAATATAATAAGATATATAAAATATATAATATATATATAATATAAATATATATATATTCATATGTATATATTTATATCTTAAATAGCCCAGGACAATCTTTAAACATATACTTTTTTAATCTTTAACGTGTACATATTCTCTTAATATATTGAATTTTAAAACTGAACACAAACATAAAATTATTCTTGCTGGAGACAGAACTGGTCTTGTTCCTCTTGCTTAAACAAATTATTAGCAGGATGGGAACGATTAGTGACATACTATAAGAATTAGTTCTTATACGCTTGGGTAAATGGCTATTCTCTTGTAATGGTTCTTAAGCTTTTGCATTAGTGGTAAATACTATTGTACTAGCGGCTTATACTCGTGTATTAGTGCCCCGATGGGATGTGCATGATGCCCAAAGGGTTGTGACTTTAGATCTACAAGCAATTGTTTCAAATCTAGGAACAAAGGTTGCAGCTCGGCAAACAATGCCTTCAGCTCTGGTTGAGCCCTTAAACTGAGAAGTCAACTCCAATTTCAGTGGCTTCAAATCATGAAGTAATACCTTCAGTTCGAATATGAGTGGCTTTAAATCAAGCAGCAGAGAGTTGAGCTGAATGAACAGAGGCTTTATATCATTCAATAGAGGCTTTAGCTCAATGAATAGAGGTTTCAACTCAAACAATAAGGCTTCAATTCGAAGAGTAATGATTTTAACTCTGACTTGGACTCAACGAATCGTCTCTTGTATTCGGGGAGTAGTCTTCTCAGCTCGTGAACGATGGCCCTCAGGCTAGGGATATAAGCCCCCACCTCCGGAATGAGCGCCCTCAGCTCCGGTATAAGAGATTTCATATCAGGGATAAGGTCCCTAACCTCAGGAATATTGGCCCTTGCCAAGGAACAATGGCCCGCAGCTCAAAAATACCATCACTCACGACAGGAATTTGGGACTCACCCAAGTAACAATCTCCCTCGGCTCTAGAATAGCATCCCTTAACTGAGGTATAAGAGCCCTCACCTGGGCAACATTCCTTATGTCGGGCTTCAACTCAGTTAGTAATTTCTTCAATTCTGGAATTAATTCAATTAATAGTATTTTATCTCTGGCTTGACTCTATGTACAGAGCCTTCAACTCAGGCAGTAGGGCCTTCAACTCTGGCTTGGACTCTTCGAACAATTTCTTCAACTCCGGGAGCAATGCTTTTAACTCGGTGTTGGGCTCAAAAGCAATTTCTTCAACTCTGGCTTAGACTCAATTAGCAATCTCTTCAATTCTGGGAACAATATCTTCAAATACGGCTTAGACTCTGTAAGGAATATTTTCAACTCTGGGAGCAAGACCTTAGTTCAGGGAGTAATGTGTTTAAGTCAATAAGAGAGGCAGCCTTTTGCGGGGGACCATATGGATATGGCTCGGATATATGGGTAGTGGTTGTGGTGCAGCGGAGTACGGAGTCTCTGGGGCAGCATAGTGCAGTGGTTGTGGTGCAGCGGAGTACGGAGTCTCTGGAGCAGCATAGTGCAGTGGTTGAGGTGTAGCGGAGTACAGAGTCTCTGGGGCAACATAGTGCAGTGGTTGTGGTGCAGCGGAGTACGGAGTCTCTGGGGCAGCATAGTGCAGTGGTTGAGGTGTAGCGGAGTATGGAGTCTCTGGGGCAACATAGTGTTGTGGTTGAGGTGTAGAGGAGTACAGAGTCTCTGGGGCAACATAGTGCAGTGGCTGAGGTGCAGCGGAGTATGGAGTCTCTGGGGCAGCATAGTGCAGTGGTTGTGGTGCAGCGGAGTACGGAGTCTCTGGGGCAACATAGTGCAGTGGTTGAGGTGTAGAGGAGTACAGAGTCTCTGGGGCAACATAGTGCAGTGGCTGAGGTGCAGCGGAGTATGGAGTCTCTGGGGCAACATAGTGTTGTGGTTGAGGTGTAGCGGAGTATGGAGTCTCTGGGGCAACATAGTGTTGTGGTTGAGGTGTAGCGGAGTATGGAGTCTCTGGGGCAACATAGTGTTGTGGTTGAGGTGTAGCGGAGTACAGTGGCTGGGTACTAGGACTGGACTGGGAGTAGCGCCCACGGTGAATAACTGCGGGAGAAAATCAGAAAAAAGTCAGTAAAATGTAGTATGACAAACACATTATCATTGCAAACAGCGTGTCACAGTAACGTGGCTGAAGACACAGTCACGCAATCCACACATCTGGAAACGAAGGCGGTAACAACGTTTCTGTCAGTCCTGGACCATTATCAAGCCGGTATTAATACTGTAACAATATTTTAAACATCGCAACTAACCACTTGGGCTGGACGGCTTCGCTTCCTACAGGTCGGTGTCCCATTTCCGACCGCCCAAGTGGTTGGGCACCATTCCTATCCCCGTCCCACCCTAACTCATCATTGGCAAAATTGTAATTAATTTTGTCAATAAAGATGTTAATAATAAATCTCATATTTCTTCCAAGTGCCATGCAGTCGTATCGGGTTAGCGCTTTCTCCTGATAATTCCTAGTTACAGCCCCGCTCCTGTGCCAGGTAAGTTCACTAGCCCGTGCTACTGGCAACTTTTTATTCAGATTTGTTGAATCTAAAACAGCAACAATATCCTGATAATTACCTTACCATATCCTCTCAGAATGCAGGTAAAAGAAATATTTACTAGGCAACCCACTTGTCGGACCAGTGGGACAGGCCCGGACTCCCGGACCAAGTGGGACGAATCCCGGACCAAGTGAGAGAATGATAGCCTCTGTGACCAACATTTGGGAGAAAGACACGACGACGATTAAGGATAGCAAAGTGGCAGTAGGAAACGAAGCCGAAAAAGTGTACCCTCGTGGTGATGAGGTGCAGGACAGCGTCGTGGATTCTGCGGTCGGTATACCTCAATATACATAATAATCATAATCATAATCTAATACATAATCATAATCTAAATAACAATAGCAGTCTTGGAATACCTCAACGTCTTCGTTGTCTCGACATATTCTAGAGACTCCATTTTCTGTTTGATCAGCATTTTTCAGTCACGTTATTGTGACTTCATCTGCATTCCTCACAAAGTTGGACAAGAGGATTGACGCTCTAGATTAGTTAGATGTGGCAAACAAGTGGTTTGTAATGGGGAGTGAAACGGAGGGCGGGGGGGGGGGTGAAGAAAGGAAGGAAGAGGATGGAGAATCACTAATGGAAGTCTCAGGAAAATGAACTACCCACTAATGATGGCAGTGTTCAACCCAATGTGGTGGAAAATGTTGAAACAAAAACTAAGAAAAAAAATGGCTTACATAAAGCAAAGTTGAAGACATAGTTAACAATAGCGCTAGCATTACTTCTGATTGTAGTCTGTGTACATGTGGTGAGCAAGATAGGCTTGAATGGTTAACGTCTGAATGCAAGAGGATATTGTTTCTCAATGATATATTAGAACGAAGCAAATTTAAATGACTGGAAACTCGTCATGGAAGAAAATAGAGAATAATTACTACATCTTGGATACATTCCTCCTATGATGGTGTTAATTGTATCTCTGGAGAAGCAATACATTATCGAATGACATCATACTTTGTAACATTAGAACATAAGGAACTCATATGTACTCTCTTATTGTATACTTTAACATGATTCATACATTTTCCGCCTTTTGAAGTGAGAGGATTAATTCATTAGATCCCCCCTTCTCATTAATCTAATCGCCGAAGCTACATGTATCTCCGAAAGTCTATTCTCATTACTCTGTAAGTTCATTTCCATCCTCATTATTAATATGATTAATAGTTGTGTACTGTATGAATTCGTGAACCCCTTAAATGCACGAGTAGAAATAGCCTAAGCTACTCTATCCTTCTGAGACGTATATCATTACTTCAATAAACTTGAAGTTGGGCCAATAGTGCTACATAGCCTTCCCGGTTTGGTGCATTCTTTTGATAATTACTTACTTGGGCCAATAGGCCTTCAGTTTTCGATATTCTTGTGTTTTTTTTCCTTAATACTCTATACCTAGTTTCAAGTAAATTTAGGTCATTCTCTATTATGGTGACCAAACCTAAACTGCATAATCTAAATGTGAAAAAATAAAGCCTAATATTATTAGATGTTTGGCTTGATGCTGGGCATAAGACCCATCAACTTCTGTTATGGCCACCACAAGAGCTTACTAACCAACCAGCAAGCATACTTAGGCTTCAACATTGCCCAGGACCAACGTAAACTCTTACACGATGAGTATGGGGTGCACAATAAATGCACAGTTATAAAGAAGGCAATCCGGCAGACATAAACAATTATAGACTAATATCAAACCTACCCATACTATCAAAAATATTTGGAATAATTATCTACAAACAGCTCTACTCCTTTCTCGTATTCGACATACTCAGCCCTTGTCCATTTGGCTTCCGGTCCCAAAAGAGTATCAATGATGCAATTATTAGTCTCCTTGATGTAATCTACTCAGCCCTTTACAAAATTTGTTTCCAATTGAACTCTTCATTGACCTGAAAAATGTCTTTGATACTGTTAATCACAACAACCTCTTACTTAAACTCCATTATGGAATCCGAGGCCTTGCCCTGGACTATATCCGATCCTATCTTAGTGACAGACACCAATGTGTAGCCATCAATGATATAATCTCTCCCACTCTACCAATAACCGTTGGAGTGCCACAGGGCAGCATCTTGGGCCCTCTCCAATTTCTTATATACATTAATGATCTGCCTAATGTCTCTAATATTCGTAAACTTATATTGTTTGCTGATGATACTACCCTCATCTATTCAGACCCCAACCCACATACACAAATAATGTTGTGAATAATGAATTTAAAACGTCCACTTATGGATGTCAACTAACAAACTAACACTAAACATAAAAAAGACCTGCTACATCCTATTTGGAAGCAAATCATCAAATGCAATTCAGCTACAGATAGCCAATATTAACATCAGTAAAAAAAATGAAGGAAAGTTTCTTGGCCTATTCCTAGACAAGAAACTCAACTTCAGCACCCATATACAACGCATAACTAAGAAATTCTCTAAAACAGTTGGTATACTCTCCAAAATCAGATATTATGTCCCAAACTCTGCTCTCCTCTCACTATATTATGCACTAATCTATGCCTATCTAAATTATGGTCTCTGTGCATGGGGGTCAACTACTGCAAACCACCTCAAGTCCATCATCACCCAGCAAAATCTGCTATCAGAAAAATATCAAACTCTGCTTTCAGACAACACTCGGCTTCCTTGTTTAAATCCCTAAACATGCTAAACATTCACTCCACACATTCTCTTGTGTCAACTACATTTACAAAACCCTGTTCTTAAATGCAAACCATGCTCTGAAACTCTCCCTGGACAGATGTAATAGGACCCATTATCACCACACCAGAAATAAATATCTTTGATATCCCCAGAGTCAAACTTAATCTGTGTAAACACTATATATAATGGGACCAAATAAAGGGACCTAGTCTATGGAACTCACTCCCTAATGAATTGAAAAGCTGTCCAACTTTTGCATCATTCAAAAACAAAAACAAAAAGTACCGAAATTCATCTTCATAGTTTCCTACACTGTGCTTTAAAATTGCTCTGTATCTAGTGTTACCCAATCTCCCAATCTTTATGTACTTAATCCAAACAACTTTACCATTGTGATCATTGCTGTCTTATATGTGCTATGAAATATGCTGTATTGTGCCTATTAATCTTTGTTAAATTACCATTCAAGCTGTCAATGCAATCAATCTGAGCTACCTATGTGCTTTAATATACCTACAAATCTCTCTCATCTCATTTTTTCTTGCAATGTATCTGCTATCATTTTAAAAATTTTGCTAGTATTTATCGACTGTACTTAAAATTTTCTATTAGATTAAGGACCTGCCCGAAACGTTACACGTACTAGTGGCTTTACAAGAATGTAATCACTATGCCATGTATCTTCACAATCCCAATGTACCTTCTTGTATATATATAAATAAATAAATAAAATATTTTTTCAGTCTTGAAAGAAGAAAGATTTTAAGTGAAAAATTATTCAAGATATTTTAGATTATCAAAATATATGACATTCCTGATTAACATTACTAGTAATATTAGTTGAATCAGTTAAAGGCAAACATTTGCAGAACACATATTTCTAATCTGATTAGTAATTATATGATAACAAGAAGATGCAATGCAGAGCATAGGTACACAAATCCCCGTCTAACATTGCTTGCGGCAGAGTGTTGTCCTTTGTTCAGTGACCTTCATTTTCTCCTAAACTCGTCTCAAACAACAAGCCGCAAAACTTAAATAAACACAAACAAATGCAAACTCACTGTAAGAATAGGGTCTTCGGAGGTGGAAGGTGGGTTTCCCGGAGACCAGCACATCAGCAGTCATCAACAGGAGCACCAGGGACAGGTTCCTTCCACATAGGAAGGTCATGGTCGTCGTAAACATGGTCACAGATACTATGATATTTTCTGCCCTCCGTTGCTCTTTATATACCCCCGAGCCCCTTCCCCACCACGATGGTCCTTATACCCTAGAGGGAGTTCATTAAGACCTTCATGGGGGTAGAAATAACCATAGCTACTCTATCCCTTTGAGATATATTTCTTGTCTCAATAAACGAATTTGAACTTGAATTAAGACCATACAATAATTTACAATAATTTATAAAGTATGAAGTTATTCCAGAATATATTACTTTGCCTAAGAGACAATTCACACCACCATGGGAGGATTGTAACGTAGATGTAGTAATTATTCCCTTGCAAAGAAATAAATATGTACGAGATAGGAGAGCTGAGGGCAACATATGATTGTATAATTAGAAATTTACCTGCAGAAAACACTCTAAATGTATATTGTGATGGGTCAGTAGCTAGGGATGGATAGGCAGGATGTGGAGTCTTGATCAGGGAGTACACTGACATCGACACTGTAGATACTGTTATTGGACGTCGCTTAACTGATAATGTCTCTTCAACGCAGGCTGAACTCCAAGATGTATTGACAGGATTACAGGAAGTGGTCAAATATGGTTAAAATGCCTGTTTCTTTATAGACAGTACAGGAGCGTTGGGGTCTTTAAATAACAGGCGACCAGTATACCAGAATATTATGTAGATAGAATGTTAAGACAGAACAAAATGGTATAAAGTAAGATTAATGTGATCCCTTCACATGTGGGAATACTGTTGAATGAGGCAGTTGATGAGATACGAAAAGAACCTCGGGAAAAACTCTTGTCGATGTTGTATGTCAGACAACTTTGAAACAAATACAGTAAAGAATCACGATGATCCAAGAGGATGAAGAACACGTTAAGAGAATGGCAATGATGGAGTAACACAGTTGAGAATTATACAATAATAAATACAAATTCGTCCTTCACATATGGTTAGAGGAAAGTCTACTGCGAAGGATTGAATTTACATGAGATTAAGAATAGGATACAATATATCTGGCAA
>WNGS01166226.1:28813-39992 GCA_020271785.1 Procambarus virginalis | reverse complement strand
CCCTTGGCCTAATTTCATTACTTTGCACTTTCCTGAGTTGAACTTAGTAGCCATTTTCTAGACAATTCCTCCAGCTTGTCCCAGGTCGTCCTGTAGTCTCTGTGTATCATAACTGTCTTGATTCTTCTCATAATGTTGGCATCATCAGCAAACATTGAGAGGATGAGTCTATACCCTCCGGAAGATCGTTTACATATATTCGAAACCAGGAGGGGTCAAATTACATAGCCCTGTGGGGACTCCGCTGGTGACATCTCGAAAATCTGATGTCTCCCCCCTCACAGTACTCGCTGTTTCCTGTTGGCTTAGATACTACCTTATCCACTGGAGCACCTTCCCTTTACTCCTGCCTGTTGCGGCTCCAACTTTCGTAACAGCCTTTTATGGAGTACTGTTGTCAAAAGCTTTCTGACAGTCCAAGAAAATGCCATCTGCCCCCCTTAAATCCTTCTCTTTCTCTGGCTTACTCAGCCAGAGTGTGTGTGCTGGCCTGGCCAACACACCCTGGCCCGAGTAAGGCCAGGTGTACTCACCTATATGTACTCAACTATATGTGTCTGCAGGATGTCGAGCATTGGACTCTTGGATCCCGCCCTTTCAGCATCAGTATGTTTACAGCAATGACTCATGTCCCATTTCCCTGTCATATCTGGTTTTAAAATTTATGAATAGTATTGGCTTCACAAACCTGTTCCTTAGGTGCATTCCATTTTCCCACTACTCTCACCTAAAAGGAAAACTTCCTAACATCTCTGTGGACTTCATCTGAGTTCTAACTCCACCCATGTTCCCCTTGTTCTGCTATTATTCCGTGTGAACATTTCGTTCTATGTCCACTCTGTCAAGATCCCTCTGAGTATTTTTATACGTTCCTATCATGTCCCCCCTCTCCCTTCTTCTTTCTAGTGGTCGTAAGGCATCGTTCCCCCAGGCGTTCCTCATACCCCATCACTCGTAATTCTGGGACGGATCTCGTGGCAAACCTCTGAACGTTTTCCAGGTTCATTATGTGCTTCTTTAGATGGGGACTCTCCATGATGAGGCGGCATACTCTAAGACTGGCCTCACGTAGGCAGTGTAACGAGCCCTAAATGCCTCCTTACTTAGGTTTCTGAATGATGTTCTAACTTTTGCCAGTGTAGAGTACGCTGCTTCGTTATCCTATTTATATGTGCCTCATGGGATAGATTAGGTGTTACGTCCACACCCAGGTCTCTTTCGCGCGTCGTCACAGGTAGGCTGTTCCCTTCATTGTGTACTGTCCCTTTGGTCTCCTATCTCCTTTTCCCATTTCCATAACTTTACATTTGCTCGTGTTGAATTCCAGTAGCCATTT
This sequence comes from Procambarus virginalis, assembly GCA_020271785.1. Classification (NCBI taxonomy): domain Eukaryota; kingdom Metazoa; phylum Arthropoda; class Malacostraca; order Decapoda; family Cambaridae; genus Procambarus; species Procambarus virginalis. Next base: position 38,656 of record WNGS01166226.1, on the reverse strand, counting down.
CTCTGACCATCTCTGCAACTGTTCAGGTCCTCTGGAGGATCCTGCAATCCTCATCTGTCACACTCTTCTCATCAACTTTGCGTCATCCGCAAACATCGACATGTAGGACTCTACACCCGTAAACATGTCGTTAACATATACAAGAAATAGAATTGGTCCCAAAACCGATCCTTGTGGTACTCCACTTGTTACTGTCAGCCAGTCCGACTTCTCGCCCCTTACCGTAACTCTTTGGCTCCTTCCTGTTAGGTAGTTCCTTATCCATGCTAGGCACCTTTTCCCCCTACCCCCGCCTGCCTCTCGAGTTTAATAGCAGTCTCATGTGCGGTACTGTATCAAGGCTTTTTGGCAGTCCAGAAATATGCAGTCTGCCCAACCTCTCTGTCCTGTCTTATCCTCGTTATTTATCATAGAATGTCCAGAAGGTTGTTAGGCACGATTTTCCCTGTCCAGAAACCCATGTTGATGCTTGTTCACAAATCTAATGTTCTCCAGGTGGTGCAACCAGTCGTAGCCTAATTATTCTTTCCAGTATTTTACAGGGGTATGCTTGTCAGTGATACAGGTCTATAGTTAAGTGCCTCCTCCCTATCGCCTTCTTGAAGATCGGCACGACATTTGCCTTCTTCCAGCAACTGGGCAATTCTCCAGTCATAAGTATTCATTAAAGATCATTGCCAGAGGCACGCTGAGGGCCTGCGCTGCTTCTCTTAGTATCCACGGTGATACTTTGTCTGGTCCTACTGCTTTAGATGCATCTAGAGTTGTCAACTGTTTATTACCCTCCTCCACTGTCACCTCTATATCTGATAGTCTTTCATCTAGGGTAACCCCTTCCAACAATGGGAGCTGCTCGGGCTCGGTAGTGAACACTCCATGGAAACTGACATTCAGTGCCTCACAGCAGGTGATGCAGGGCTGGGATGTGTATGTGTGTATGTGGCATGGTGTGCGGTGTGGTGTGTGGTGGTGGTGGGTGTTGAGTTTGTGTGTGTGTGTGTTTGCATGGCGTGTGTGTTTGGTGGCTGGGTGTGTGCGTGAGTTGTGTGTGTGTGTGGCTAGGGTGGCGTGATTGTGTGTGTTGGTGGCTGGAGTGTGGCGTTGAGTGTTTGTGTGGTGTGGTGGCTAGTGTGGGAGCGTGATTGGTGTGGTTGTGGTGGGCTGGTGTGTGGGAGCGTTGCCTTTATAAAAGTGTGTGTGTGTGTGGTGGCTGGTATGGCGTGTTGTGTGAGTGTGTGGGCGTGGTTTTGTCGTGTTCCTGGGTGTGTGTGTGTGTGTTGGATGTGGTGATGGTCGGCCGTGGTGTGTGTGTGTGTGTTGTGTGTTTGCTGCGTGTGTGTGTGTGTGTGGTGGTGTGGGCGTGTGTGTGTTGTGTGTGTGGTGTGTGTGTTTGCTGCGTGTGTGTGTGTGGGGCTGGGTGTGGCGTGTGTGTGGTTGTGTTTGATTGCGTGTGCTGTGTGTGGTGTGAGTGTGGCGTCGTGTGTGTGTCGCTGGTGGTGGAGCTGGGTGTGGTGACTGCGGTTACACCATATTGTTCCTGCCTCGTGGCACCTGGTGCACTCTCACACGCACTATCCCCACTCCCAGCCACCTAGCTATCCCAACCCTCCCAGCCCACCATTCCCCTGGTGCTACGAGAAGGGCATGACCTTATCACATGTGGATCATAGGAGGGAGAAGAGAAGACATGATCACGTTATATAAGATACTTAGATTCACTACGAAAGTGGAAAACCTTGAAATGTTTGGCATCAACAAGGGCATAGGTATAATAAAGGAATTTATATATATTATATAATATTATATATAATATATAATATATATATATATATATATATATATAAATGATAGTGGTAGAACCATCACCCCTACCTCCCCCAGGCCAGGAAGCCTAGTCGAGGACCGGGCCGCGGGACAGTGAACCCCGAAATCATCGCACGGTAAGGCAACCAGCACCAGTTGTGTCTGTGTGTCGTATGGTGGGTGGTGGGATAGCTGGTTGTGATGGTGTAAGGTTGTGACGAGAACAGTGGTGGTGGTAGTGATAATGGAAGTAGTGATAATTGTGGTGAAATAACGTTAATAGTGATAATGGTGATGGTGACCACAGCAGGCTCTCACCAAGCCTTCCTCTCCTCCCCCCCCCCATCACATCAATATAAAAGTTGTGAAGGAATATCAGTCGTAAACCTCTGCACGGACCACCAGCTCACTGCTGCCCGGGTCACACGCTCCTGTTAGGTTATATAGTGACACCTCTGTGAGCTGGGACCACACGCTCCTGTTAGGCTATATAGTGACACCTCTGTGAGCTGGACCACACGCTCCTGTTAGGCTATATAGTGACACCTCTGTGACACCCTCCTGTTAGGCTATATAGTGACACCTCTGTGACACGCTCCTGTTAGGCTATATAGTGACACCTCTCTGACCTGGACCACACGCTCCTGTTAGGCTATATAGTGACACCTCTCTGACTGGGGTCACACGCCCTGTTAGGTTATATAGTGACACCCTCTGTGACACGCTCCTGTTTAGGCTATATAGTGACACCTCTGTAAGCTGGGACCACACGCTCCTGTTAGGCTATATAGTGACACCTCTGTGACACGCTCCTGTTAGGCTATATAGTGACACCTCTGTGAGCTGGGACCACACGCTCCTGTTAGGCTATATAGTGACACCTCTCTGACTGGGGTCACACGCTCCTGTTAGGTTATATAGTGACACCTCTGTGACACGATCCTGTTAGGCTATATAGCCAATAGCCTGTTATAGCTAATATCCTGTTAGGCTATATAGCCTGTTAGGCTATACCTCTGTGACCTGGGGTCACACGCTCCTGTTAGGCTATATAGTGACCTCTCTGTGATGCGGGTTTCTGAGTATAGGCACCATTTGGCTGGCTCCTATATTCATTTGGATTCTTTCATATGTTAAGGGGTTGTTGATCATTACCCTTAAACTACTAGGCTTTTCGAACCCCCTTTGGTACCCAAGAATACAATTTTCTCAGATGTTTTTTTTTCTCACGTTTCCTCAGTAGTTCCTCGGATGGTCTCTGTCTTGCCTCTAGTGTCATATTGATGTTTCTCATCCTGTAGCTTGTCGCTCATTCTGCCTTGACCTGGTTCTCTTGTTTCCATTTGAGAAACTTCCCGAAATCCTTCGGTGAATGCGAATGAATCACATACTTTCTTGTCATTTTCTGCACGTGACAAGAAGTGTCACACACATATCTTGTTTGTTCAAGTTCAAGTAAGTTTATTGAGACAAAAAAGAAACATATCTCAAAGGGATAGAGTAGCTTAGGCTATGTCTATCCCACTTATATATGACGCTTCACCGATGTCTGACCCGCGTCTAACAGTCTGGCCTGACTAGACAACCAACAGTAAGCCTAATCAGAGACCGGGCCGCAGTGATCCCGTCACCAACGCAAGGCAACGTAATCTTTTTTATAATTTAATTTTTATACTACTTCTCTGTTCTTATGTTTCTCCCGTGTCCTCCACTCAGGTTATCTTGAGGTTATCTTGAGACGATTTCGGGGCTTTAGTGTCCCCGCGGCCCGGTCCTCGACAGGCCTCCACCCCCCGGAAGCAGCCCGTGACAGCTGACTAACACCCAGGCACCTATTTTACTGCTAGGTAACAGGGGCATAGGGTGAAAGAAACTCTGCCCATTGTTTCTCGCCGGCGCCTGGGATCGAACCCGAGACCACAGGATCACGAGTACAGCGTGCTGTCCGCTCGGCCTCCCGCGTCCTCCACTCACTGTATCTTGTCTACGTGTTTGCTTGTGCTTGCCGTCTTTGACATATTGTATATGAAGCCTTATAGAACTTGATTTTTTCCCCAGTTTCTAAGGGAAATAAAATAGTTTCATCTCTTGCTTATGCCAGCATCCCCATTCACCTGGGCTGTAGGAGACTCGAGCTTCGGCCCCCATGCATGTGAAACGGAACCCCCATCCCGTTTTTCGCAATGTCCCTCTCTATTTTTTTTCGTATGAAAGCTCTAATTTGCTCATAGTTCTATCCCTCTCTCCTCCGTCCCATCCTAAATCCTTATCCTTATCCGTTCCAAGTGATATATAGTCGTAATGGCTTGGCGCTTTCCCCTGATAATTCAAAATTCATAGTCCATAGTCCAATTCATAGGACCATAATGCCAGCTTGCGTCTCATATTATCTTATGTCAATGTTGCTTCTTCTTGGATATAATCTTGCTGGGATATTTCTTCTCCTCAATCTTGCGTCCTCCAAATAGGCAGTCACCGGTGATTATTATTATTAGAGTTTTGCCGTAGGTTATCGTAGGGGATAATTGGAATTGGTTATCATATATCCATAGAGTTTGCCTCCGCTGCTACTGATGTGGTCTTGTTTCCTTTGTTCTTTCCTTCACTTCCCTTGCCTTGTTTGAAAGTCCATCAGCATCTATGTATCCCACTTTGAGCCTTCACTGCTTGATGTTGTATGTCATTATATTAAAGGTTCTCCTCTGTATATAGTTCAAATTTTTCGAAAAGCTCAGTTATTAAGTTTTGTGTGTATGTCAATGAGTTGCTATTTGACTTAGGATCTCAAGTCATTATATTTTTGTATGTTAGTAAATGGTGTATGTTTCGAGAGATATGCTGATATATGTGACTGGATGATATCGAAACACGTCTAGTTCAGGAGAGATTACCCTCTCTCTCTCTCTCTCTCTCTCTCTCTCTCTCTCTCTCTCTCTCTCTCTCTCTCTCTCTCTCTCTCTCTCTTTCTCAAACACACCTGCACACACATACACACACACACCACGCACACAAACAACCCACAAAACCACACACAACCATAGTGAGCCCCAAAGAATTACCTTGAATGAATTGACAAATAAAACCAATTAACCTTGAATTAAATATTTTCACTCGCATAATTCACTGAGTTAAATTAAACAAAATTGCAGGAAATTGGCTGCAGTCAAGTAGGATGCGTAGTAGATGTTAATTGACCTAAAAGTAGATGTTAATTGACCTAACGAGAAAGATATACGTTTACTTGCTAACAATCCCTTTTAGCAATCTTGCATTTCTCAAGGTTACTGAGGCTTCTTCCTTGAAGCCAAAGTTTAATTGGTCAGGGGAATTCCAGACTGGGTTCAGGGGAGGTTCTAGTGGAAACAGAACCTTCAGGGGTTCAACCTAGTTCTTCAGCACAATGGTTCATTCTAGTTGTTCAGTATTGTGTTTCACACCCTAGTTCAAGGGTACATTCTGCTCGTTCAGTCCCCCCCCCCCCCTGTGGTTTAGTGACGATGGTTTATTAAAACTAGTGTGTTGTAACAAGGCATTTGGTTCTCTCTCTTAACTACCACCATTTTTAAGGTCATCTTAACTACCACAATTTTAAGGTGCCCTCTCAGTACTACTATAATTTTTTTAGGTTCCCTCTCAGCTACCACAATTTTTAAGGATCTCTCTCTCAGCTAATACCATTTAAGATACTCTCTCAACTACCAACATTTTCAGGTTCCGTCTCAACTACCACCATTTAAGGTTCCGTCTCAACCACCACTCCCTCCACCACACACCACCACCACCATCACATGCAACGGTATTTGCTAACGTGGGTTTCTTCTTCTCTAACCAGCCCCCCTTTCACTGTGTATATACATACAAGCCTCGGTGTATGATAAATGTTCTCCGTATCGCTGTTGATAAACACAAGCAGAGGTGTAATGACCGTTCATTAGAACGTTTCGTGAGCCTCGAACGCCCGCTCCATCAAGCGGGGCGTTCCACAAGCTTGTAATCCGCACCTGCTCCTCTTGCCTGATTGAATTCCAGATCTCTTTGAAGCGAGTCGGGCCGGTTGCCGTGTAGATCTTGGCAATAACAGCTATGAGACTCAACTCTCATTACTTTACGACAGGTTTGTGTGTGTGGTTTCATTTACCTGGGTTCTAGGAGATTCGAACTACGGTTCCCCTACGCACGTGGTGTGTGTGTGTGTGTGTGTGTGGTTTTAATCCACTCAGCTATGAGGAGCCTTAATAAGGAAGATTGTAGCAGCAACTATTGCTGATTATGCTGGACTTGATGCCTGTGGGAATCCCCTAATGGCGGTATTTTATTTCGATTTGTGCTGTCTTCTCATATGGGTAGTTTTCTATTTGATAGGTATAGACCCAAACAACAGCTAACAGTCAATGACCCACAAACAACAGCTGACAGTCAATGACCCCCAAACAACAGCTAACAGTCTGACCCACAAACAACAGCTGACAGTCAATGACCCACAAACAACAGCTGACAGTCAATGACCCACAAACAACAGCTGACAGTCAATGACCCACAAACAACAGCTGACAATCAATGACCCACAAACAACAGCTGGCAGTCAATGACCCACCAACAACAGCTGACAGTCAATGACCCACAACAACAGCTGACAGTCAATGACCCACAAACAACAGCTGACAGTCAATGACCCACAAACAACAGCTGTCAGTCAATGACCCACAAACAACAGCTGACAGTCAATGACCCACAACAACAGCTGTCAGTCAATGACCCACAAACAACAGCTGTCAGTCAATGACCCACAAACAACAGCTGACAGTCAATGACCCCACACAAGACAATTAAGGCACATCACATTAAAAATCATCAAATACAAAGTAACGCTTAAAAAAGAAACGGCTTCATGTGAGTTAATAATGTAAATGTCATTAACCAAACTATATAATCATCTTATTGATAAAATAAAAAAAACTTACCAATTAACATTCTTAAGAATTTTCAGTAAGAAGAGTATTATAATTCGAGCATATGACTAATATATCATGTTTATCTAACATGGGCAACAATACGCAATTAAGTGAATTAAAATTTTTGCAAAGACATTATTATAATAATTGATATGTTTACAATTTACATGCTTTGATAATTGCGTAACTGCGATGGCGAGAATAATTTTTTAGTGTTTTTTTATGCCAAGGTTTTTAATTATAACTTTTTTATTTTTAGGATACAATTCGTGGTAATAATTCGATAATATGTATTGACGAACTACTGAACAATAATGACCATTTGCAACAATAATCAATAACAGAAGTTCCACTTAATGTCGTATTAACATTGAGGACAATATATTTTTTTTATATTATTAAAAAACAAAATATAAATATGGTGTAAGCGTTTGGTATGTGTCGTTGAATCTTTTATGTGGTAAAAACTTACAGGAGCTGTTTGGTTAGTATAGTGAGGGTGATGTGTGAAGACACACATCACCCTGTGGCACGTTTATGTGTCATGCTGTTCTCTTTTTTGAATGTTGCCGATCTCAACCCCGACATGTTGGGCTCGCACCCGGCAGGAATCACGTTACAAAGTTGGGTGAGGCTAGCCCTAAGCGTCAGGCCTACAACGTTAGGCGACAGACAGTTGTTGCTGTTTTAGATTGAGCTCCCGGAACAACATTTCCATGTTGCACGGACTATGGTGAACCGTCGTAGATATAGACAAGCCCATTTATAGATATAGATACATGTGTAGTGAGATGTCAGTCATCACAGTTCTTATAACTCTAACACAGCGTAAACTCAAGATATCCTCAAGATAACCTCAAGACACGACGATTTCGTCCAGGATGGACCGAAAGTCGTCGTCTCCTCACTTCTGGTGTGTGATTTAATCATAATTTTAGCAACAAGTTTACACAAGTTTGCAACAAGTGTTACAACAAAGTTACAAACACAGTTTACAACACGAGCTTTATAGCAATCTCTCAGGTTCCTTTTAAATAATGATGCACAGAGGTTGGAAAAATAAGTAAGTGCAAAAACTTCCAACCTCTCTCCCCTTCCCCCTGCTCACCCCTCGAGACAGAACCCTTCCCCGCTTCCTGTCAACTTCCCCCTTTCCACACTCAACCAATGCTCATAGCTCCCTCTCTGTTTTCCGCATTTCTCCACTCTTCCCCCTCACCCCCTCTGCTTCCCCCCCTTCATCCTCCCCCCCTCCCCCCACCTCTGCTTTCCCCTCCTCCTTCCCCCCCTCCTCCTCGCTAGCCCACAGTGGGCGTCTGAACACACACAGCGGCGGGCGCGGGTCGATATCAAAATTATGCACATTGAGGCGATTTGCGGTTGTAAAGGTGAGTCTGCGTGTGTTTTGTGCCTTCCTGTGTCTTTAGACAGCTTCGCCCCCCACCCCCCACCCTCCTCTCTCCCCCCCCCCACCCACACCCTGCCACCACCTCTGTCCCTCCTCTCTGTCCTTCTCTCATCTCTCTCTCTCTGTCTCTCTCTCTCTCATCTCTCTCTCTCGTGTCTCTCTCTCTCTCTCACGGTTCTCCTCCTCTTCCATTCTCTCTTTTTCAAAGTTCTTTTTCCTTTTTTTTTCTTAAATTCCACTGTGCACGTTTCTCTATCTCTACTTTAATATTCTCCTTCACTCACACTTTGTTCCTCCTTTTCTTACCTCTCCCCTCCTCTCTTTTATCGGCTTTTTCCTATCCTACCCTCTGACCCTTTCCTCCGCCCTTTTCCATGCCCCTTTTCACCCTCTTTCTCGCCCATTCACTTGCCACTTGTCGCTACTGTCGTCAGCGTCGCCACTCACCGCTAATCAATATTGCAACAATTACAATTCACAACACAAAGACACAGACAGGCAAAAACACCACAAACACACACACACACCCACACACCACACACACACGACACACACCAACACACCGACACACACACACACACACACACACCACACACCAAACACACACATACACACATTACATTTATATATATATATATATATATATATATTATATATAATATATATATATATATAATATACACAGAAATCATCGATAGGTACAGCGATAGCAGGTGGCTATATAACTGCGAGGCACTACACATCAAGAAGTCACACCAGCAATCAACGTCAATTAATGCACAACTATATTCTACCCACTTCAAGACCCCGCTCCAATATAGAAGCAGCAAAAATATGGGCCAATAGGCCTTCCGCAGTTACTTCCATTCATACCTTCAATTTACCCAGTTATATCCAGTTATATCCATTGTTTTCGTGTTTCTGTCCTTTGTTGAAAGTTTTGTTCACCTCATTAAAAACTGTTGTAACATATCACCTCACCCAAAACGCGGGGTATAAAAATGAAAGATGAAAGCTGTTTTAAATCATAGCAATAGTAAAGAATGTTTAGTGCGTTCAGGTTATAGTTTGTGTGTGAAAACTAAAAGTCTTTGAAAATGTAATTAGTTTATTACGAAACGCGTTCAAGTGTCGCGTCAGACTAAGAAATAAAGAATGAATTTTGGAGAATTGATTTTTCATTTACCGTCATCAGTAAAAACAACATAAGGAAAATTGAGAAAATCGTGTTAGAATTATTAATCTTACTTTTTCGGTCATACATTAAAAATAATATAATATATTATATATATAATATATATATATTATATTAGTATAATATATGGAATAACTCGACAAGCTGTAACAACTTTGTACCTTTTATGTAACCAAGTTTCTAAACCCTTTTTGGTAACATGATTTAAATATATTAAAATGTGCGTGTATTCCTGTACTGTGTGTGTGTGGTGTGTGGTGTGTGGTGTGTGTGTGTGTGTGTGTGTTGTGGTGTGTGTGTGTGTTTGTGTGTGGTGTGTGGTGTGTGTGTTGTGTTGTGTGGTGTGGTGTGTGTGTACTTACCTAGTCATACTCACCGAGCTCTGCTTGCGAGTTTGAACATGGGCTCTTTAGTCCCGCCTCCCATAAATACTTAACAAAAAAGTTATTACGATTCCTGAGCCTACTGGGCTCTGTCATATCTAC
>WNGS01166225.1:52645-64019 GCA_020271785.1 Procambarus virginalis | reverse complement strand
ATATGTGTAATTGAATATTCTTTTTTCCAGGGTTTTCCTATAGTGCTTGGAATGGGAAGAACGTGGACAAGGACCTTGTACTAAGTGGCTACTTAATTCCTAAAGGGGTGTGTTTTGCCTTCACTGTAATAAAGTGAACGTTCGCTTCATTTCATATGAATAATAATAATAATAATAATATGTTTATTTAGGAAAGGTACATACATAGAGAGATTTTACATAAGTGGATCAATTTATAGATAGAGCTAGTACATACAATGCCTAAAGCCACTATTACGCAATGCGTTTCGGGCAAGAAAACATTAATATCTAAAACTAATACTAATTGGACAAAAAGAATAAATGTTTTGAGAACAGATACAATAAAGGTACAAAAAAAAGGGGGGAACATGACTGAAAAGCAGCACAAATACAATATGTAGACAAACAGCGTTGAATAAAAAAAAATAAGACATGGGTTGACAATAGAGGGGTAAGGTAGGTTACAGGGAGTTTATCAGGTAGTGTTTAGTTTTAATCTTAAACTGGTTGAGAGAGGTACAGTCTTTAACATGGTTGGGAAGGTCATTCCACATTCTGGGTCCCTTGATTTGTAGAGCATTTCTAGTTTGGTTAAGTCGTACTCTTGGAATATCAAAACTGTATTTATTTCTGGTGTGGTGCTCATGGGTTCTGTTACAGCTTTCAATGAAGCTTTTGAGGTCAGGATTGGCATTACAGTTCAGCGTTTTATATATGTATAATACACATGAGAGAATGTGCAGTGACTTAATATCTAACATATTGAGAGATTTGAGTAGGGGTACCGAGTGATGTCTGGGGCCAGAGTTGGATATTGTCCTAATAGCAGCTTTGTGTTGAGTAATTAGAGGACGTAAATGATTTTGGGTAGTAGAACCCCAAGCACAAATACCATAGTTGAGATATGGATAGATGAGGGAGTAATAGAGAGTCACCAGGGCAGGGCGGGGTACATAATATCTGATCTTAGAAAGAATGCCAACAGTTTTTGAAACTTTTTTTGATATATTTAGAATGTGTCCCTGGAAATTAAGCTTGTGATCAATGAGAACGCCAAGGAATTTGCCATCTAATTTGTTACAAATTTGGGTATTGTTAATCTCGAGATTTATTTGGTTAGAGGATTTATTGCCAAACAGAATATAGAAAGTTTTGTCAATGTTAAGGGTGAGTTTGTTGGCAGTTAGCCAAAGATGGACTTTATTAAGCTCGGTATTTACTGTGGCATTTAGAGCAAGGGGGTCAGGACTGGAGTAAATGAAGGTTGTGTCGTCAGCAAATAGAATTGGTCTAAGGTGTTGGGAGGCATTTGGAAGGTCATTAATGTAGATGAGAAAGAGGAGAGGGCCAAGTATACTGCCCTGAGGAACACCAATGTTGATGGGTAGGGTAGGAGAAATTGAATTGTTCACAGAAACATACTGGAGTCTGTCAGTAAGGTAAGATTTGAGGTATTGCAGGGAGAGTCCTCTGACTCCATAATGATGTAATTTAAGAAGAAGGTTTTGGTGGTTCACAGTGTCAAAAGCCTTACGCAGGTCCACAAATAACCCAACAGGGAACTCATTTTTATCAAGAGCTGCATGAATTAAGTTAATCATACTAATAAGTGCATCGTTAGTGCTTTTTTTAGGTCTGAAGCCATATTGGCAAGAGCTAAGTATATTGTGCTTGGCTAGATAAGAGTAAAGCTGCTTGTAGATTAGTTTTTCAAAAATTTTTGATAAGTTAGGCAGGATTGAAATAGGTCTGTAGTTGTTAACATCAGTGAGATCACCACATTTGTGGACAGGGGTTACTCTCGCTTTTTTAGAATATCTGGGAAGGTTTGGAGTTCAAGTGACTTGTTGAAGAGCAATGTAATTGCAGGGGCTAAGGATCTGGAGGCTTTTTTGTAAATTAATGTCGGAATCTCCTCAAGGGCACTAGACTTGGTTTTAAGGGAAAGGATTATCTCATTGACATCAGTGGAATTAGTAGGCTTTAGGTACAGAGACTGTGGATAGTTACCTGAAAGGTAGTCCTTAACCTCAGTACTGGAAGAAGGAATATCATTTGCAAGGGATGACCCAATGGAAGAGAAGAACCTATTGAACTCAATAGCAGAATCAGATGCTGAAAGCTGACCATCGTTATTTGACAGGAGTGTTGGTTTGTTGTTTAAAATCTTCTTTGATCCCAAGATTTGTGAAATTGTGCTCCAAGTTTTTTTAATGTTGCTCTTTATTTGGGTAAATTTATCTTCGTAGTATTTAGTTTTGGCTCGTCTAATTATCTTAGATAGCAGTAAAGAGTAATTCTTTGAGAATTCTTTAGAGACGGTTCCTAGCCTATACTTCTTCTCAAGGTCATGTTTTTATTAATGGATTTAAGTATTCCCTTTGTAAGCCAGGGATTGTTAAGCCTTTTGGTAGTGACTTGTTTTGTAAGCATAGGACAGTGGGTGTTATAAAGGCTTAGAGTTTTTTGAAGAAAAGATTGTACTGCTAGGTTGATGTCCCCTATGTTACCTAACTCTGACTCCCAGTTGACATTATCAGCAGCAGTTATAAAATTGCCTATAGCAGATTCACTGTGCAGCCTAAAACTTATCTCCCTTGACTCTAGAGGTGGTTTGTTAATGTTAGTTAAGAGAAATGTGGGGTAATGGTCTGTAGTACTGTCGGTGATTATACCTGAAGTAAGCGGAGAGGTTATGTTGGTCCAGATGTGATCTAGAGTCGTGGCAGTACTATCAGTGATTCTGGTAGGTCTAGTGATTAAGGGTATGAGGAAGCAGGAATTCATACAGTTGAGGAAGCTAACAGTAGTAGGGTGCTCAGGCTCGCAGAGGTCAATATTAAAGTCCCCTGCGATAATTAGATGGTTTTTGTTAAGTCTGTTATCGAGTATTAGATTTCTAAGGTTTGAATTGAATTCGGGCACATCAGTGTTAGGAATCCTATAGACTGCTCCCACAGACAGGATAGATTCGGTACCCTTTACTCTGAAACTGGCGAAGATATACTCCCCACAGCAGTCTCTAGTTCTAATTACTTTTAAGCATGTTAGTTCATGATGGTAGTAAAGAGCAGTACCACCACCTCTCTGAGTTTGACGACAGTTGTGAATTGCCAAGTAGTTAGGCATGTTAAAGAGTTGAGTAGTATCCTCTTTCAACCATGTTTCAGTAAGTACAATAAAAGTGAATTTGTTGTCAATAGTTTCAATTAAGGCACTAACATCATCGAAGTGTTTACCTAGGGATCTAACATTTAAGTTGATTACAGAGATATTGTGATTATGTGATAATACATTGTTTACATCATTTGCTGTAAAATATCTGCAGTTCAGATCATTAAAGTGATGATTGTCATAGATAGTGGATAAGAGGTTTAGTTCAGGGTCTAAACTTGCCTGCATAATAAGGATGGTTGCAGGAATACAATGCAGGAATGGCAATTTACAAAAAATAATTAAGATATAAAAGGGGAAATATATATAAAACAAGTCTATACAACACACAAACAAAATGAACAAAAAAAAGAACAAAAATGAGGTAGCTTACAGGTACTCTCAGGTACACTAGCTGTAAGTAATAATTTCCATAAATGAGACACAGGCAAAGCCAGTGGTACAATGGAGTAAGAGGATGGCGAGGCTAGGCAACCTTAGTAATAATTGAAATGAGTGAAAAGTTGAGTAATAGACATAGGTTAATTTAAGCTAAGGATTATTTACTAAAAGTAGTAAGTTATGACCGTATACTTAAGAGGCATGAAGATATAATTAAGCACTCGATTAATTGTGCCCAGAAAATGACTAGTAGAAGGTATTGAAGAATATTGTGATACATTGCCCTAAAAGGTCACCTTACATCAGCGCATAACAATGCATGTGTTATCTGTTTCATTAACTCGACACGTTTCTCGCGGCGCCCAGTGGATGGTGGCGATGCTAGCATGCTGATGGGCTGGGACGAGTCCTTGTTCCCCGGGCAGAGGAGTTTATTCCTGAGCGTTGGTTGAGGCACAAGCTCCTTGGCTCCATCCATCCCTATGCCACCCTGACCTTTGGTGCTGGTACCAGGATGTGTATTGGTCGCCGCATTGCTGAGCAAGAAATGTTCACTTTTCTCGCGAGGGTAAGTCATCCAGTAGTGTCTCGCTAAAATTAGTCGTCCAGTTGTGTCTCGCTAGAATTAGTCACCCCAAAATGTTTGCTCTTCGCCAAGTAATCCAAGAATGGAGAACACTCTGTCAATAAGACATGGAGTAATCGTTTTCGAGAAGACAAACACAGAGCAACAAAATCATTTCTGTTGTATTTAAAAGTGTTATCTATTAAAAGAAATGTTTTCGTTTTCTGTTATCGGCGCTTGGAAAGTGTATTTTGTGGCAGACTAAAGAAATATATTTATATTACAAGTGAATAGGATTATAATTTAATAATAATTCATTATGTCGGGGGACACGTAACCATTGCATATATACATGTTAGGCTTATATCGAGGTCCCCCAAGGGTAGGGGGACCTCGACCCTCCCTAGGATGCAGCCCTACAACAAGCTGATTAACCTATTTACAGTAGGTGAACAGGGAAATTATGGAGGAAACGCAGCTAATCATTTCCCTTCCGCCCGGATCCGAACCCGGATTCAAGATTGTTAGTCGGAGCGAACCCGACTGTACTTCCGGGACCCTATAAATAATGATCTGCTATTTAAAGTCTCGTGGCTTTGTGAGGAAGATCTGCTAAATTATCAGTTATGTCGAAATATACCCTAAAAATTGGTTTGTTTTCCTGGCGAATCAGCCATGCCCGTAGATCCAATTGAAGAAATGAGTGGTTCTTTCGTTGACTTGAAGAAAGAAATAGCATTTACAAATTTAGTTTCCTTAAAGAATGATTGTTTGATTAATAAATGTTAATCCTCTACAGCCATGCAACGCTTCACTGTTGGTTATGATTATGAAGACTTGGAACTCGTCAGTCGCCTCATGTTCATTCCGTCGCGGCCTCTCAAGTTCACCTTCACCCAGAGGAACTGATAGTGACTCTGGATGACCCATGACAATACACATGCATAAGACAGTATTGACTACTGTGAGTGACGAGGATTTATCAATAAAGGAAACTGTGGCTATCATAACTGAGATTCTGTACTTATTTTCCTTTAAGAAAAATTACAAACTATATTGAAACACTACATACACATCCTAGTGCTCTGTAAATCTTGATATTCAATTATTGGTGTGCAATTAGGGATGATACACTTATGGTGGTACAATTAGTGAGATACAATTATTGGTGGTATAATTATTGATATATTCATTGATGTATATATCACCCATCATCGACCATCCAGCGGGTCGACCGCTGGATGTAATGGACTTGAGTCGAGGACGGGTTGTTTACAGAGTTGTAATTCGAACAGAGGTTGTCAACGAAACACTGTTCGAAAAATATTCGAAAGTCCTCATTTGTGTGAGTCGTGTGTAAAACATTTTTCCATTAATAAACAGGGGAGTTGGCGACTGGATTAACAAGCTTTTGGCCTTTGTTGATGAGGAGGACTGTGATAAGAGCAGGCTGTGATAAGAGCAGGCTGTGATAAGAGCAGGCTGTGATGATCCAGGTAAGCATCACGGCAATATAAAAGTAAAATATCCTCTACAGGCCATGCAACGCTTCACGTTGTTATGATTATGAAGACTTGGAACTCGTCAGTCGCCTCACGTTCATTCGTCGCGGCCTCTCAAGTTCACCTTCACTCAGAGGAACTGATAGTGACCTGGATGACCCACAATACACATGCATAAGACAGTATGATACTCTGAGTGAGCTTTACCTACTTAAATTTTTTTTTTTTAGATAAGGACCTGCCCGAAACGCTGCGCGTGCTAGGGCTTTACAAGATTGTAATTACCAAGTTATGTATCCCACATTCACAATGTACCTTCTTGTATACGTATAAATAAATAAATATAAAATAAATAAATATAGAGTGTAAAGATTAATGTCAATGTATACAGGAATCCATCGTTGACTTGCTTTATTAATTGTGTATTGTGTATAGACGCTGCGAAGTCCGGAGTATACTTAAGATGATATCAACGAATTAAAGTTGGTGTTAAGTTATATTAAGTTATAACGTATTAAAGTTATATCAACGGTGTTGGGCTTAAGGCCTAGCAACGGTGGGAGGGTTACTAAGGTAAATTCATTAATTTACCGAACAACCAAGAAGTTACTTTATAACAGAGAATAATTCTGGTCTGCATCTGTTTAGTGTCTAACTTTGTGTAAGTTTGAGCATTATTATAGATAATTTTTTTTTAAATATATACAAGAGTTGTTACATTCTTGTACAGCCACTAGTACGCGTAGCGTTTCGGGCAGGTCCCTGGAATACGATCCCCGCCGCGAAGAATCGTTTTTTCATCCAAGTACACATTTTACGTTGCGTTAAACAGAGGCTACAGTTAAGGAATTGCGCCACAGTAAATCCTCCCCGGCCAGGATACGAACCCATGACATTGCGCTCGCGAACGCCAGGCGAGTGTCTTACCACTACACCACGGAGACACTCCGTTACCCTCGTAGTCATCAGCAAATGTTTCTCTAAAAAGATTTAATCAAAACGTGTTGTGGTCTTTTGCTAATTATAATAAATATTAAAGTTATTTGTGAGAAATAAATAAGAAGATTTTGCCTTCATTGATAAACTTTAATCAACAGAAATATAATACTTGTAAATATTAATATCTAAAGCATAATAAAATTGAAGTTCATAATGGCTTAATACAGCAAATCAAAATGAATTTTGTACAGTAGGATTCAAGCTTGTATTAAGACTACATCGCTAACCAACCCAACCAGTTGTGGCTCCGGACAAAGACGCTCTAATAAACAGTTTGCAATCAAGTAATAACGTGCTTGTCTTGGAAGCTAGACGTAGATATATAAGAATACTTAGCAAGAGGGTAAATATAAAAATGTTGTGGATTCCTTCTCACATTGGCCTGCAGGAACATGACAAAGTTGACGCCCTTGCTAAGGCTGCAGTAAATAAGGACAGTATTGAACGGAATCTTGAATTATCAAATAGGTCCCTTAAAAATGTCATTAGACGAGAACTCCTGGATGAATTTGAAGAAAGTAGAACTGTGCAAACTGGAACTAGCAGGTCCATTGTTCATCACAATGAAATGTATGAAGTAAAACATGTGTTTGGGGCAAGTAACAAAGTCAGTAGACTAACAGATGTTGTCACAGCTCGCATAAGACTTGGCTACAGGTATCTCTGGCAGTTCGGCTTGTATAGGGATCTAGATGAAGTAAAGTGTAAAGTGTGTGGACAAAGACAGGGACACACACTCGAACACTATATCTTGGATTGTAGTAAAATTGAGCCATTTAGAGATAAATCTACGCTCACTTTGTATGATATGGCAACCTATCTTATTACCATGGATAAATTACCTGAAATCCTTGCACTGTATCCACATTTCGCTTCCAGTAGATAAACGACATATGAGATTCAGAAACAAGTAGTGTACTGTGAGGACTAATAATAAACAGAAGCTCCCCTATGACTCTGTAATGTCCCCGTTGGTCAAACTATTATGTATTAGCGATAAGACCTACCATTAATGTATGTTGACTTACTGTAAATATGTAGCTCTTGAAATAGCACTTACTCTGTAACTAGCTGACATTGTAACTATAAGGTGTGAATGATAGATGTAATTGTTAATGTAATAATCTAAGATGAGGTCTGATAAAGACCTTTTGTGCCCTCTGTAATGCTTTTGCGCTACCGCTCACAGGATGAGTATGGGGTGCACAATAAACTAGCCGCCTTCGGCGGCAACAATCAAAAACAATATAAGAGGCGTTGACAGGACTAGTTAGACGCGGGTCTCTGGAGGCCCTCTAGTAACACTGGAGAGGAAGGCTGCCATCTTAAGAACACACTCAACTTCCACTTCTTCACAAGACGTTATTTACAAGTTCTCTGTGGCTCTCCTCTTCCGGCCGAACGTGTGACTGAAACCAACTCCAAAACTGTTGGACCTGTTGGAAATAAAGTTTTGCTTTAACACTTAAGAGAGAAATATTAATTAATGAAGGTTCTTCACGAGACACACATTGAGCTGAAAATATCAAATATAATCTGACGAGGAAACGCAGACTTTATAACGAAAAACATACGTGAATTTAGAGACAATTCTATAACCAATGTTCCAGCGATGTGTAAATATTTTATTCAAAATGATCTGCTACCAGAAACTCTAGCCAAATATCCGCAGTTTGCTAACTGTAGGTAGTAACTGAGTGATTGTAACCTATCCACCGCTACCCACTGGATGGGGCGGTGTGCAGGACAAACATATAAATTGTGACACTAGCTCTCCACGTATGTCAGTTGCTTAATTTAGAACCTGTACCTGAGGTCGATCTCGAACCCATTGTTGATGTGACGACTTATATTGAATTTTGTAACTAGCTCATCAAGATTGTAACTTGCTTAGCTAAATGAATTGTGGGGCTCAGTCCCTGAGCCCATTATGTGCCTCTGTAACCCTTTCCACTACCGCCCACGGGATGGGTATGGGGTGCATAATAAATGAACTAAACTAAAAACTAACTTATAACACTTATAAACTGTATATGAATACATTACAGAATCTATAGTAATGACACTGGCGGATGTTGTAATGGGGCATTTGCACATGTTTACAGAAGAGGGTGTAGCAGGTGTTTAGACTGAAGGGTGTAACAGGTGTTAACAGCGAAGTGTGACAAGAACAGCTGGAGGAGAGGCCTACCTGCCGCCTCCACCCCGGGAGTGTTGAAAACCGGCGGTGATGGAGGTCTGTTTGTTGGGCTTGAACTCGTAACCCAAATTGGCTCCCAGGTTCCTCTCGCTCCCAAGGCTGCATCATGGTATACAGATTACTACATTATATGATCTAGATATAGATAAATACTTATCAACAAAATAAAAACTGTACTAAATTAACGAAGCTTTATTTGTCCATTTTACTGTTTATATATTTCAACTTTGAGTTAAAATACTGAGCCAAAGTGTACCAACAGTTTACAATAACAATGATAAACAGTGGAATATGGTTGTCTTACCCGGGAACTTTGGTGCGGTCAACACTGAGGCCGCCTTGGATTGTGTGTTTGTCGAAGGTGTGACCCAAGTTGATGCTAGCGCTGTCTCGCCGAGCCCTGCAACACATGCAACACTTCATATGTTATAGTTCCCCAGACCCCTGCAACTAACTACATGTCATAGTCCCTAGACCTTTGCAATACAGAGAACACTCTACATGTTATAGTCCCCTGACCTTGAAATACACTGAACTCCTCATGTTCCGTGGAACATGGGATATAGGTCGTGGAACACATCACATGTTCCACGACCCCTGCAACATACAGAACACACACCATGTGCTAATCCCCCTTACACATCTTGTCTCTTATACTAGAAGGAGGTACCCAGTCGCACCATTTAAGAGTTGGGTGCTCGCGGAATGCAAGTCTGCTATGAGAACATTCATTTTGCATATCAATATCAGATTTTTTATAATTATGTACACACAATGTAACTCTATGGACTCCAAGGCCACCATTTCATTTACGCCGACTTCAGTGGGTTCCCCATCTGAGTCCTGATCCCGTAAAGGGGAGCAATAGGGCCAACCCCGTCCTCTCTGTGTTGACCAATCCCTACCACTTACCATGTAACTGAGTTACTTGGTAACTGGTAGGGTTACATGGTAACTGGTAGGGTTACATGGTAACTGGTAGGGTTACATGGTAACTGATAGGGGTTACATGGTAACTGGTAGGGTTACATAGTAAGCTACCAGATGAGTTTAGCACCAAGCGACTGGCTTCCAACCTTGGACAGACCGTCAAAAAAATTTTTTATTGATGTAGATATAAAAGTCTTCTTTCAAAAACACTTATTAATTGTTCCTGTATAAGCAGTGAGTCAGTGTGTGATCTCCAGTTTGTTACACAAGTATAATATATTAAGCTGTGAGGACAGTCCACTTACCCGCCACCCAGTGTTGGCGGATCCGGATACTGTGGTCTGTCGCTTTCTTCGTTCATGACTCAAACCATCTTCACCAGAGTTTAGGGACGGTTCTCGTCCCTCGTCTTGCACCAAATATGGATCAAGCTCCTCGTCCGACGAGTAAATTGGCGCCAGATTGGTATCTTGTGTTGGTGTGTTGGTGAGCTGCAGTGACGAGCCCTGGAGGGGGTTGCCTGTCACCACTGCTAGGAGCAGGGCGCTCACTGTGAGTGTTGTCTGCATGTTAGACTCTTGCTGAGGACAGTGGTGACCGGCTCTCGGCTCCAGGAGGTTATATACTCCTGGACAAATTGTGGGAAATACCCTCAACCAACAACGGCAAAATGATTTGTTGTCATTGTCTGATCGTGTCCTTGACTGTGAAACGTAACAATCTGTCCTGCATGGAATTCCCGTCACTATTTTCCCAGAGTTATTGAAACGTTCCCTCTGCTGAAGGAAAAGATATTTTAAGATTTTTTGGAAGGCAATCATCGACTTGTATATATTTATTCATTTCATAGTATATTATCATTGTACATGTTTGTGTAAAATGTTAAATTAAAGAGTCTGTATGGAAGCATTATACCCTAGACTACGATAATGCGTATATTTCTGGATGTTTGAGAGGCAATCGTCAGCTTGTATCTCTCTATTCATGTCGAAGTACATTGCAAGTAATATAAGTTTGTAGACAATTTTGAATATAAATAAGGGGAGAAGGGAGTAAATTAAGGAATCTACATGACAGCATTTTAACATAGACTACTAATGGTGAAGGAAACAGGCAGACAATGCGTAAGTTATTTAACAAATAATACAATTCAAGTCAAATAACTCCTCAGATCCAGGCGAAGTATTTGACAGGGTTCTCTAAAAATGGAAAAAAAGACCCGAGAGAACCCCTTGTCTTGCATATTCATTAGACTCGGGCAAGTTATCAGAGTTGTGGAAGGATGAAGGGTGATTCATTCTCGATTTTTGACAAGTATGAGAGATCACTTTCATCTAACTTGTCGTCCAATTAACTTATGTTTATTCTGAGAGAAACTTGATTGAAACGATAACTGCAAAAGCCATTTGTTTACATCTTGAGAAACACAGATCAATGGAGCATTCACAACACCGCTTTCCAAAGAGTCGTTCATGTTTAACCAACTTTGACCTCTCTTTCGTAGATTTCAAGCATTTGAGATGGAAAGAATTGTGATTGCTACCATCTCACCCACGGGACCAAAGAGCCAGAGCTCAACCCACCGCAAACACACTTAGATGA
>WNGS01166225.1:38692-41199 GCA_020271785.1 Procambarus virginalis | reverse complement strand
AAGGTCTCCCATGCAGGCCAAGATCCCCCATGCAGGTCAAGGTCCCCCATGCGGGTCAAGGTCCCCCATGCAGGTCAAGGTCCCCCACGCAGGTCAAGGTCCCCCATGCAGGTCAAGGTCCCCCCATGCAGGTCAAGGTCCCCATGCAGGTCAAGGTCTCCCATGTAGGTCAAGGTCCCCCATGCAGGTCCAGGTCCCCCATGCAGGTCAAGGTCCCCCATGTAGGTCAAGGTCTTCCATGCAGGTCAAGGTCTCCCATGTAGGTCAAGGTCCCCCATGTAGGTCCAGGTCCCCCATGCAGGTCAAGGTCCCCCATGTAGGTCAAGGTCTTCCATGCAGGTCAAGGTCTCCCATGCAGGTCAAGGTCCCCCACGCAGGTCAAGGTCCCCCATGCAGGTCAAGGTCCCCCATGCAGGTTAAAGTCTCCCATGCAGGTCAAGGTCCCCCATGCAGGTCAAGGTCTCCCATGCAGGTCAAGGTCCCTCATGCAGGTCAAGGTCTCCCATGCAGGTCAAGGTCCCCCATGCAGGTCAAGGTCTCCCATGCAGGTCAAGGTCCCCCATGTAGGTCAAGGTCTCTCATGCAGGTCAAGGTCTCCCATGCAGGTCAAGGTCTCCCTTGCAGGTCAAGGTCCCCATGCAGGTCAAGGTCCCCAATGCAGGTCAAGGTCTCCCATGCAGGTCAAGGTCCCCCATGCAGGTCAAGGTCTCCCATGCAGGTCAAGGTCCCTCATGCAGGTCAAGGTCCCTCATGCAGGTCAAGGTCCCACATGCAGGTCAAGGACCCCCATGCAGGTCAAGGTCCCTCATGCAGGTCATGGTCCCCCATGCAGGTCAAGGTCCCCCACGCAGGTCAAGGTCTCCCATGCAGGTCAAGGCCTCCCATGCAGGTCAAGTTTTCCCCTAATAAGAGCCCAGGAAGCCAAAGTCGGAAACAAAAATCTTGTAATATATTGTCTGATAAATGAGTCACACATGGCGGGGTCTTCAAGGTCATTGAGTCAAGCTGACAGTCTCTCACCAGGTTACTGTCTCAAGCTAACAGTCTCTCACCAGGTTACTGTCTCAAGCTAACAGTCTCTCACCAGGTTACTGTCTCAAACTGACAGTCTCCTCACCAGGTTACTGTCTCAAGCTAACAGTCTCTCACCAGGTTACTGTCTCAAGCTAACAGTCTCTCACCAGGTTACTGTCTCAAGCTAACAGTCTCTCACCAGGTTACTGTCTCAAGCTGACAGTCTCTCACCAGGTTATTGTCTCAAGCTGACAGTCTCTCACCAGGTCCAGGTTACTGTCTCAAGCTGACAGTCTCTCACCAGGTTACTGTCTCAAGCTGACAGTCTCTCACCAGGTTACTGTCTCAAGCTGACAGTCTCTCACCAGGTTACTGTCTCAAGCTGACAGTCTCTCACCAGGTTACTGTCTCAACTGACAGTCTCTCATCAGGTTACTGTCTCAAGCTGACAGTCTCACACCAGGTTACTGTCTCAAGCTGACAGTCTCTCACCAGGTTACTGTCTCAACTTAACAGACTCTCACCAGGTCACTGTCTCAACTTAACAGACTCTACCAGGTCACTGTCTCAACAGACTCTCACCAGGTCACTGTCTCAACTTAACAGACTTTACCAGGTCACTGTCTCAACTTAACAGACTCTCACCAGGTCACTGTCTCAACTTAACAGTCTCTCACCAGGTCACTGTCTCAACTTAACAGCTCTTACCAGGTCACTGTCTCAACTTAACAGTCTCTCACCAGGTCACTGTCTCAACTTAACAGTCTCTCACCAGGTCACTGCCACAAAGTCCGCAAACTGTTTCCAATAATTGTCAACACCACATGTAATGAAACAGAAAGGGATTAACAGGATTTTTTTTATATCATTTAAAATATTTATTTAGTTATTAAAGTTATACAAGACGTCATGAGTGGGAAAACAGTGAGAATATGACACTGCATTACACAAATTAGTATTTGTTATCGCACAAATATTTAGGAATATATTTTGTTGCAAGAAAATTGAATTGATGAAAGTCCGGAATATCCCAGGAAGAGGACGGAGGCGATATTGCTCTACTGAAGCAACTCACACAACAGAGGACATGCACCATCTTCACATTCGCGAGACATGCAGCATCTCCACATTCACGAGAACATGCAGCATCTTCACATTCACGAGGACATGCACCATCTTCACACATTCACGAGGACATGCACCATCTTCACATTCACGAGGACATGCACCATCTTCATATTCACGAGGACATGCACCATCTTCATATTCACGAGACATGCACCATCTCCACATTCACGAGGACATGCACCATCTTCACATTCACGAGGACATGCACCATCTTCACATTCACGAGACATGCACCATCTTCACATTCACGAGGACATGCCCATCTTCACATTCACGAGGACATGCACCATCTTCATATTCCGAGGCATGCACCATCTTCATATTCACGAGGACATGCACCATCTCCACATTCACGAGGACATGCA
>WNGS01166225.1:21192-33692 GCA_020271785.1 Procambarus virginalis | reverse complement strand
GTCTTAATACAAGCTTGAATCCTACTGTACAAAATTCATTTTTGATTTGTTGTATTAAGCCATTATGAACTTCAACTTTATTATGCTTTAGATATTAATATTTACAAGTATTATATTTCTGTTGAATAAAGTTTATCAATGAAGGCAAAACCTTCTTATTTATTTCTCACAAATAACTTTAATATTTATTATAATTAGCAAAAGACCACAACACGTTTTGATTAAATCTTTTTAGAGAAACATTTGCTGATGACTACGAGGGTAAACAGAGTGTCTCCGTGGTGTAGTGGTAAGACACTCGCCTGGCGTTCCGCGAGCGCTATGTCATGGGTTCGTATCCTGGCCGGGGAGGATTTACTGGGCGCAATTCCTTAACTGTATCCTCTGTTTAACGCAACAGTAAAATGTGTACTTGGATGAAAAAACGATTCTTCGCGGCGGGGATCGTATTCCAGGGACCTGCCCGAAACGCTACGCGTACTAGTGGCTGTACAAGAATGTAACAACTCTTGCATATATCTCAAAAAAAAATTATCTATAATAATGCTCAAACTTACACAAAGTTAGACACTAAACAGATGCAGACCAGAATTATTCTCTGTTATAAAGTATACTTCTTGGTTGTTCGGTAAATTAATGAATTTACCTTAGTAACCCTCCCACCGTTGCTAGGCCTTAAGCCCAATACCGTTGATATAACTTTAATACGTTATAACTTAATATAACTTAACACCAACTTTAATTCGTTGATATCATCTTAAGTATACTCCGGACTTCGCAGCGTCTATACACAATACACAATTAATAAAGCAAGTCAACGATGGATTCCTGTATACACTGACATTAATCTTTACACTCTATATTGCCGAGATGCTTACCTGGATCATCACAGCCTGCCCTCATCACAGCCTGCCCTCATCACACCCTGCCCTCATCACAGCCTGCCTCATCACACCCTGCCCTCATCACAGCCTGCCCTCATCACAGCCTGCCCTCATCACAGCCTGCCCTCATCACACCCTGCCCTCATCACACCCTGCCCTCATCACACCCTGCCCTCATCACACCCTGCCCTCATCACACCTGCTCTCATCACAGCCTGCTCTCATCACAGCCTGCCCTCATCACAGCCTGCCCTCATCACAGCCTGCCCTCATCACACCCTGCCCTCATCACAGCCTGCTCTCATCACAGCCTGCCCTCATCACACCCTGCCCTCATCACAGCCTGCCCTCATCACACCCTGCCCTCATCACAGCCTGCCCTCATCACAGCCTGCCCTCATCACAGCCTGCCTCATCACAGCCTGCCTCATCACAGCCTGCCCTCATCACAGCCTGCCCTCATCACAGCCTGCCCTCATCACAGCCTGCCCTCATCACACCCTGCCCTCATCACACCCTGCCCTCATCACACCCTGCCTCATCACACCCTGCCCTCATCACAGCCTGCTCTTATCACAGCCTGCTCTTATCACAGCCTGCTCTTATCACAGCCTGCTCTTATCACAGTCCTTCCTTACCAACAAAGGCCAAAAGCTTGTTAATCCAGTCGCCAACTCCCCTGTTTATTAATGGAAAAATGTTTTATACACGACTCACACAAGTGAGGACTTTCTAATATTTCTCGAACAGTGTTTCGTTGACAACCTCTGTTCGAATTACAACTCTGTAAACAACCCGTCCTCGACTCAAGTCCATTACATCCAGCGGTCGACCCGCTGGATGGTCGATGATGGGTGATATATACATCAATGAATATATCCATAATTATACCACCAATAATTGTATCTCACTAATTGCACCACCAATAAGTGTATCATCTCTAATTGCATCACCAATAATTGAATTATCAAGATTTACAGAGCATTGGGATGTGTATAGTAGTGTTTCAATATAGTTTGTAATTTTTCTTAAAGGAAAATAAGTACAGAATCTCAGTTATGATAGCCACAGTTTCCTTTATTGATAAATCCTCGTCACTCACAGTAAGGTAAGGTAATTATCAAAAGAAGGCACCAAACCGGGAAGGCTATGTAGCACCATCAAAGTGCGAAATAATCAGAGGACGCTAAATATTACTAAGAAAGCCAATACGAGAACAAAAACGCATAAGGCGAACGATATCAAAAGTATCCGATTCACCTAGAATTCTATCGAGGGACAAGTGACCGCGAGGGACGGTCGGAAAGCAAGACACACGCTCGTCCTGGAAGGCAGGACATTCAACAAGGATATGCATAACCGTAAGAGGGACAACGCAATTCGGACAACAAGGAGCAGGGCGGCGCTCCATTAAGTGACCGTGGGTTAAGCGAGTACGGCCAACCCGCAGCCGTGCTAAAGCAGTTTCCCACCGCCGGTTACGGTAGTAGGAGGAAGGCCACGGGGACACACTACGTTTGCGAGTACGCAGTTTGTTACTAACCACAGAGGACCAACACTCTGCCAACGGGCAAGGATAGAGGAATGAATAACCGGATGAAAGTCAGAATAAGGAAGACCCTTACGGGAGATGGGACAAGAACGGATGGCTTCCTTAGCGGCAGCATCTGCACGCTCATTCAAAGAAACACCAATATGGCTGGGAACCCAGCAAAACTCTACCGATTTAAACTTACTAGAAATAAGAAACAGCCATTGCTGAATCTCGATGACCACTGGGTGGACAGGATTAAAGGACCCAAGAGCCGTTAGGGCACTACGAGAGTCAACGACAACCACAAAGGAGGAATGAGAATGAGAAAGCAAGAGACGGAGAGCATAGAGAATAGCATAAAGTTCCGCCGTAAAGACGCTAGCCTCCGAAGGGAGGCGACACATATAAGTACGGTCGGAAAAACAACAGAGTAGCCCACACCGTCCGCAGACTTAGACCCATCGGTAAAGATGGAATAGAGCGGAGTGCGAAGAAAAGTGCTCAAGGAAGAGGCTTTTCAGAACTGTATGAGGGGTAAGGCTTAGTAATACAAGTCAAGGACGTACAAAACTTGGGAAGGGGGACTCTCCACGGAGGCAAGGAAGGAACAATACGAGGAGAAACATTAGAAAGACGACAGAAACAGAATCCTGCAAGCGAGATAACCGGACAGAAAGTGGGAGACAATGAAGAGGAACAGGACTACAGGAGAGGAAATTCAAGCACGACAGAGGCGAGAGGAAGGATGCTGTAAGGACCGCGNCGGTCACCACTGTCCTCAGCAAGAGTCTAACATGCAGACAACACTCACTGTGAGCGCCCTGCTCCTAGCAGTGGTGACAGCAACCCCTCCCAGGGCTCGTCACTGCAGCTCACCAACACACCAACACAAGATACCAATCTGGCGCCAATTTACACGTCGGACGAGGAGCTTGATCCGTATTTGGTGCAAGACGAGGGACGAGAACCGTCCCTAGACTCTGGTGAAGAAGGTTTGAGTCATGAACGAAGAAAGCGACAGACCACAGTATCCGGATCCGCCAACACTGAACACCTGGGTGGCGGGTAAGTGGACTGTCCTCACAGCTTAATATATTATACTTGTGTAACAAACTGCTAATAAAAACCTTAGAGGAAGAGTTGTGTAAATGTTATAAAAAAGGCAGAGAAGTGTAATAGGACTAACGTGTGTAGTGTTCTATGTGTTGCAAGGCTCAGGGGGCTATAACATGTAGAGTGTTCTCTATATTGCAAAGGTCTAAGGACTATGACATGTAGTTAGTTGCAGGGGTCTGGGGAACTATAACATATGAAGTGTTGCATGTGTTGCAGGGCTCGGCGAGACAGCGCTAGCATCAACTTGGGTCACACCTTCGACAAACACACAATCCAAGGCGGCCTCAGTGTTGACCGCACCAAAGTTCCCGGGTAAGACAACCATATTCCACTGTTTATCATTGTTATTGTAAACTGTTGGTACACTTTGGCTCAGTATTTGAACTCTAAGTTGAAATATATAAACAGTAAAATGGACAAATTAAGATTCGCTAATATAGCACAGTTTTTATATTTGGTAAATATTTATCTATATCTAGATCATATAAACAAATTTTCAGTACAACAAATTATACAGTGGCACAGATAATGTAGTAATCTGTATACCCAACCTGTCCTCTTAAAAAGAACGTCGCATTTGGCCGTTTGCCCGTATGGCCGAATTTGGACGTAATTTGAAAATGAAAAAAATATGAAAATAAATTTAGGATTTTTTTTTTCAACAACAGTAAGTTAAGGGTCCTCTGATAAGTTAGGTGGGCAGGAAATTCTCATAAAGTTTCAAAACGTTATGAAAAACGTTAATTTAAAGTGTCCTCTCATAACCTCTGCGCGTAGGCCGGACGACTCAAATAGAAAACGGAACAGAACGTCACTTTTGTGAGTCGATTTCATTTCAAATTACGTCCAAATTTGGCCATATCGCGCATACGAGCCAAAAGTGACGTTCTTTTTAAGAGGACGGGTTGGTATACCATGATGCAGCCTTGGGAGCGAGAGGAACGTGGGAGCCAATTTGGGTTACGAGTTCAAGCCCAACAAACAGACCTCCATCACTGCCGGTTTTCAACACTCCTGGGGTGGAGGCGGCAGGTAGGCCTCTCCTCCAGCTGTTCTTGTCACACTTCGGTGTTAACACCTGTTACACCCTTCATTGTAAACACCTGGTACATCCTTCACTGTAAACAACTGCTACACCCTCTACTCTACACCCTGTACTGTAAACATGTGCAAATTAACCATTAAAACCTCCGCCAATGTCATTACTATAGATTCTGTCATGTATTCATATACAGTTTATAAGTGTTATAAAGTCTGCCTTTCCACGTAAAATTATATTTGATGTTTTCATCGCAGCTCAGAGTTTGTCTCGTGAGGAACCTTCGTTAATTATTATTTCTCATTTAAACGTTAAAACAAAACTTTATTTCCATCAGGTCCAACAGTTTTGGAGTTGGTTTCAGTCACTCGTTCGGCCGGAAGAGGAGAGCCACAGAGAACTTGTAAATAACGTCTTGTGAAGAAGTGAAAGTTGAGTGTGTTCTTAAGATGGCAACGTTCCTCTCCAGTGTTACTAGAGGGCCTCCAGAGACCCGCGTCTAACTAGTCCTGTCAACGCCTCTCATACTTATAGGCCTACCTTGGCCTGGAAGCAACTGGGAGTGTGGAGTGACAAGGAATTCTTAGTCCAAGGGTTCGAATCCTCCAATACATTGTTATTTCTTTCATCATTTCATTATGAACATTAGTTCAATAGGGCCCATAATGTTATCATTGAACAATATTATAAACGTATTTAAATAAATTTAGCAATAAATAGAACGGCTTTTTATTATTATCTGGATAATCTTTAGTAAGTTGGTCTCTTGTGTTACTTTGTTATGCTCACTTGCTGACCAAAGTCTGGTGAGGGTGACGTTACAAGCCATGTTACAAGTATGTTACAAGTATGTTACAAGTACTGCCATATCTTCCCCTCTTGTTGTTGCTGTTCCTTACTCGTGTACCGTCTTGATGGATGAGCATCTTGACGCTTCGACGAAGGAACAAATTACCAGCAGGAATATCGGAAACGTCAAGAGCCAATGTGACGTGACGGAGATGCTGGAGCACGGAGCACGGAGCATGGAGCACGGAGCATGGATCACGGAGCATGGAGCACGGAGCATGGAGCACGGAGCATGGATCACGGAGCATGGAGCACGGAGCATGGATCACGGAGCATGGATCACGGAGCATGGAGCACGGAGCATGGATCACGGAGCATGGAGCACGGAGCATGGAGCACGGAGCATGGATCACGGAGCATGGAGCACGGAGCATGGATCACGGAGCATGGAGCACGGAGCATGGATCACGGAGCATGGAGCACGGAGCATGGAGCACGGAGCATGGATCACGGAGCATGGAGCACGGAGCATGGAGCACGGAGCATGGATCACGGAGCATGGAGCACGGAGCATGGAGCACGGAGCATGGAGCACGGAGCATGGAGCACGGAGCATGGAGCACGGAGCACACACACACACACACACACACACACACACACACACACACACACACACACACACACACACACACACACCACAATCACCTCTCAATGAATGAATTAATGAGCTATGAGGAGAAAGCACTAAGCCATCACGACTATATAGCACTGGAAATGGGTCAGGATAAGGATTTGGGATGGGACGGGTGGGAAGGAATAGTGCCCAACCACTTGTGGACTGTCCAGGATTGAACGCCGACCTGCATGAAGCCAGTCCATCGCTCTACCGTTCAGCTCAAGTGGTTGGGTAAAATCACTTCGTGTGTCGTAGATATTATTTATACAGTATATACAAAGCCGTGAATATACTGATATTTACATTATTAAAACATTCTCAAACATTAACACAACAACCCATTAAAACATTTTACCACCGTTTAGAGTATTCAGAGAAACAAGCCTGGCAATACTTACAAACATTAACACAATAAACTATCAGGAAAGTAGAAAGAGCAGACTGTGAGTCACAATAACGTGGCTGAAGACATGATGACCAAACTGCACACCACAAGATGGAGAGACGTCGACGTTTTGGTCCGTCGAAATAGCATTGACCCGTGGGTCAAGGTCCCCCATGTAGGTCAAGGTCCCCCATGCAGGTCAAGGTCTCCCATGTAGGTCAAGGTCCCACATGCAGGTCAAGGACCCCCATGCAGGTCAAGGTCCCTCATGCAGGTCAAGATCCCCCCATGCAGGTCAAGGTCTCCCATGCAGGTCAAGGTCCCCCATGCAGGTCAAGATCCCCCATGCAGGTGAAGGTCTCCCATGCAGGTCAAGGTCCCCCATGCAGGTCAAGTTCTCCCCTAATAAGAGCCTAGGAAGCCAGAGTGGGAAACAAAAATCTTGTAATATATTGTCTGATAACTGAGTCACACATGGCGGGGTCTTCAAGGTCATAGAGTCAAGCTGACAGTCTCTCACCAGGTTACTGTCTCAAGCTGACAGTCTCCCACTAGGTTACTGTCTCAAGCTGACAGTCTCTCACCAGGTTACTGTCTCAAGCTGACAGTCTCTCACCAGGTTATTGTCTCAAGCTGACAGTCTCTCACCAGGTTACTGTCTCAAGCTGACAGTCTCTCACTAGGTCACTGTTTTAAGCTGACAGTCTCACACCAGGTTACTGTCTCAAGCTGACAGTCTCTCACCAGGTCACTGTTTTAAGCTGACAGTCTCACACCAGGTTACTGTTTCAAGCTGACAGTCTCTCACCAGGTCACTGTTTTAAGCTCACAGTCTCTCACCAGGTCACTGTTTTAAGCTGACAGTCTCACACCAGGTTACTGTCTCAAGCTGACAGTCTCTCACCAGGTCACTGTTTTAAGCTGACAGTCTCACACCAGGTTACTGTCTCAAGCTGACAGTCTCTCACCAGGTTACTGTTTTAAGCTGACAGTCTCTCACCAGGTTACTGTCTCAAGCTGACAGTCTCTCACCAGGTTACTGTTTTAAGCTGACAGTCTCACACCAGGTTACTGTTTTAAGCTGACAGTCTCTCACCAGGTTACTGTCTCAAGCTGACAGTCTCTCACCAGGTCACTGTCTCAAGCTGACAGTCTCTCACCAGGTCACTGCCACAAAGTCCGCAAACTGTTTACAATTCGTTGTCAACAACACTTATAAAAAAATAGAAAAGTTATTAACAAGATTTTGTTTATATATTTTAAAATATTTATTTAGTTATTAAAGTATATACAAGACGTCATGAGTGGGAAAACGAGTGAGAATATGACACTGCATTACACAAATTAGTATTTGTTATCGCAACAAATATTTAGGAATATATTTTGTTGCAAGAAAATTGAATTGATGAAAGTCAGGAATATCCCAGGAAGAGGACGGAGGCGCTATTGCTCTACTGAAGCAACTCACACAACAGAGGACATGCACCATCTTCACATTCACGAGGACATGCACCATCTTCACATTCACGAGGACATGCACCATCTTCACATTCACGAGGACATGCACCATCTTCACATTCACGAGGACATGCCCCATCTTCACATTCACGAGGACATGCACCATCTTCACATTCACGAGGACATGCACCATCTTCACATTCACGAGGACATGCACCATCTTCACATTCACGAGGACATGCACCATCTTCACATTCACGAGGACATGCACCATCTTCACATTCACGAGGACATGCACCATCTTCACATTCACGAGGACATGTACCATCTTCACATTCACGAGGACATGCACCATCTTCATATTCACGAGGACATGCACCATCTTCATATTCTCACCAGACCCGAGATTGTAAATGTAAATTATTCATCTTCAATTCTTGATAAAACGAATTTAATGAATCAATGCCTGGAGGGATTACTCGGCCTCTAGAAATATTCAAGTTCATCTTGTACACATTTTCCTGACATCTGAACATGAAGAATGTGCAGGGAAGTGAACGCTTAAGCAGTTGGTTGAGGAGAACGTGTTCACACTGACACTGAGAATGACAAGGCAGCTGCACCTTCAGGGCAAGTTCTGTCATACACGCAGAGATGTAGTCACTGTGACATAACAATGACAATAGAAGTATTTCTAGGGTAAAGCATTGAGTACAGTGCATACAATCATTTAGTAACAATTATTTATATATTTATCAACTAGATCTATGGATAATGATGCCACAGTAAGCTGAAGTGTGCAACAAGGAACAATCAAATAGTTACTGAGTGTATCGGAAGTAATGTTTGACGTGACACGCAACAGCAGATATTGCACGTATTGGTGAATATTGGAACTCATTTATGTACACTTGTGTGAGTGTGTCGGCAATGTGTGTGTGTGTGTGTTGGGTCTGTGTAGGTATAGTGTGTGTGTTGGGTCTGTGTAGGTATAGTGTGTGTGTTGGGTCTGTGTAGGTATAGTGTGTGTGTGTTGGGTCTGTGTAGGTATAGTGTGTGTGTGTGTTGGGTCTGTGTAGGTATAGTGTGTGTGTGTTGGGTCTGTGTAGGTATAGTGTGTGTGTGTGTTGGGTCTGTGTAGGTATAGTGTGTGTGTGTTGGTACTGTGTTTGTGTGTGTGTGTGTGTGTATGTGTGTGTGTGTGTGTACTCACCTAATTGTACTCACCTAATTGTGCTTGCGGGGGTTGAGCTTTGGCTCTTTGGTCCCGCCTCTCAACTGTCAATCAACTGGTGTACAGATTCCTGAGCCTACTGGGCTCTATCATATCTACATTTGAAACTGTGTATGGAGTCAGCCTCCACCACATCACTTCCTAGTGCATTCCATTTACTAACTACTCTGACACTGAAAAAGTTCTTTCTAATGTCTCTGTGGCTCATTTGGGTACTCATCTTCCACCTGTGTCCCCTTGTTCGCGCCCCTCCAGTGTTGAATAGTTCATCCTTGTTTACCCGGTCAATTTCCCTGAGGATTGTGTAGGTTGTGATCATGTCCCCCCTTACTCTTCTGTCTTCCAGTGTCGTAAGTTGCATTTCCTGCAGCCTTTCCTCATAACTCATGCCTCTTAGTTCTGGGACTAGTCTAGTAGCATACCTTTGGACTTTTTCCAGCTTCGTCTTGTGCTTGACAAGGTACGGGCTCCACGCTGGGGCCGCGTACTCCAGGATTGGTCTTACATATGTGGTGTACAAGATTCTGAATGATTCCTTACACAGGTTCCTGAACGCCGTTCTGATGTTAGCCAGCCTCGCATATGCCGCAGACGTTATTCTCTTTATGTGGGCTTCAGGAGACAGGCTTGGTGTGATATCAACTCCTAGATCTTTCTCTCTGTCTGTTTCATTAAGTACTTCATCACCTATTCTGTATCCTGTGTCTGGCCTCCTTTTTCCACTGCCTAGTTTCATTACTTTGCATTTACTTGGGTTGAACTTCAACAGCCATTTGTTGGACCATTCACTCAGTCTATCTAGGTCATCTTGTAGCCTCCTACTATCATCCTCTGTTTCAATCCTCCTCATAATTTTTGCATCGTCGGCAAACATTGAGAGGAACGAATCTATACCCTCTGGGAGATCATTTACATATACCAGAAACAGTATAGGTCCAAGGACTGACCCCTGCGGGACTCCACTTGTAACGTCTCGCCAATCTGAGACTTCACCCCTCACACAGACTCGTTGTCTCCTGTTGCTTAGGTACTCCTCTATCCACCGGAGTACCTTCCCTTTCACTCCAGCCTGCATCTCCAACTTTCGCACTAGCCTCTTGTGTGGCACTGTATCAAAGGCTTTCTGACAATCCAAAAATATGCAGTCTGCCCACCCTTCTCTTTCTTGCCTTATTTTTGTTGCCTGGCCGTAGAATTCAAGTAACCCTGTGAGGCAGGACCTGCCATTCCTGAACCCATGTTGATGCTGTGTTACAAAGTTCCTTCGCTCCAGATGCTCCACTAGTTTTTTCGCACAATCTTCTCCATCAGCTTGCATGGTATGCAGGTTAGGGACACTGGTCTGTAGTTCAGTGCCTCCTGTCTATCCCCTTTCTTGTATATCGGGACTGCTTTCCAAATATCTGGCATTTCCCTGTTGCCAGTGATTTGTTATACACTATGGAGAGTGGTAGGCACAGTTCTCTCGCTCCTTCCTTTAGAACCCATGGGGCGATTCCATCTGGGCCTATAGCCTTTGTCACATCCAACTCTAGTAAACATTTCCTTACTTCCCCGCTGGTAATCTCAAAGTCTTCCAGTGGTTCCTGGTTAGCTATTCCCTCTCTTACCTCTGGAATTTCTCCTTGCTCGAAGGTGAAGACCTCCTGGAATTTCTTATTCAACTCCTCACACACTTCCTTGTCATTTGTAGTGAATCCTTCCGCCCCTATCCTCAGTTTCATAACCTGTTCCTTTACTGTTGTTTTTCTCCTGATGTGGCTATGTAACAATTTAGGCTGAGTCTTTGCCTTGCTTGCGATGTCATTTTCGTATTGTCTTTCTGCCTCTCTTCTCATCCTGACATATTCATTCCTGGCATTCTGGTATCTTTCTCTGCTCTCCAGTGTCCTGTTATTCCTATAGTTTCTCCATGCCCTTTTACTTTGCTGCTTAGCTAGCCTACATCTCTGATTAAACCATGGGTTTCTCATTTTCATTTCTTTGTTTTCCTTTTGGACTGGGACAAATTTGTTTGCTGCGTCCTTGCACTTCTGCGTGATGTAATCCATCATATCTTGAGCCGTCTTTCCCCTGAGCTCTGTTTCCTATGCTATTTCTGCCAGAAATTTTCTTATCCCCTCATAGTTT
Organism: Procambarus virginalis; assembly: GCA_020271785.1. Taxonomy (NCBI): domain Eukaryota; kingdom Metazoa; phylum Arthropoda; class Malacostraca; order Decapoda; family Cambaridae; genus Procambarus; species Procambarus virginalis. The sequence continues at coordinate 22,447 of WNGS01166225.1, read as the reverse complement.
CCCTTTCGGTATGCTAACCTTTTGGTTTCAGTATCCCTTCTCGAGTTCAATAACCCTTCTTCCACCAAGTACTCAAACACCAGTACACTGTGGTCGCTCATTCCTACTGGGTCCTCAAAACCGATTTCTCTTATGTCGGAGTGGTTCAGAGTGAAGACTAGGTCGAGTCTCGCTGGTTAGTCATTGCCTCTCATCCTTGTGGGTTCTCCGACATGCTGGGTTAAAAAGTTTCTTGTCACCACCTCCAATAGTGTGGCTCTCCACGTATCCTCGCCTCCATGCGGTTCCTTGTTCTCCTAGTCAATCCTTCCGTGATTGAAGTCGCCCATGATGAGCAGGTGGGATCTATTTCTACAGGCAGCAGAGGCTGCCCTCTCAATTATAGTGTTAACTGCCATGTTGTTGTTTTCATACTCTTGACTGGGTCTTCTGTCATTTGGTGGAGGGTTGTATATTACTGCTACTACTATTCTTGGTCCTCCCATTGTCATGGTGCCTGTTATGTAGTCTCTGAACCCCTCACAGCCCGGGATGGCCATCTCCTTAAAACTCCATTCCTTTCTCATGAGTAGGGCCACTCCGCCTCCTCCCCTACCTTCCCTCTCTTTCCTTATTACTGTGTACTCCTGGGAAACACGGCATTCGTTATGATTCCAGAGAGTTTTGTTTCAGTGAGTCCGATTACATCTGGGTTCACTTCTTGTGCTCTTTCCCTTAGTTCACTTGTCTTGCTGGTGATCCCATCTATGTTCGAGTACATCACCCTGAAACTGACTCTCTTCTGCTTCTCCTCTGGGGGGGACCTTTGGATCTGGGTGAGTGGGAGCTGGGGGACCTGGCACGGGGAGATTGGTGGAGGAGGGAGGGCTTGGGGGAGTGGGGGAGGGGGGTGGTGGGGGAGAGGGGGGTGGGGGAAGGGGGGAGATTAAGGGGGTGGGTAAGAGGGGGAGGTAGGGGGGAGAGTGAGAGGGTGAGGGTTGGGGGAGAGTGAGAGGGGGAGGGTTGGGGGATGAGAGAGGGAGGTTGGGGAAGCATGGGGGAGGAGAGGCTTTGGGGGATGGGGAGATGGGGAGGCTTGGGGGGGGAGAAAGGGTGGGGGCTTGGGGGCATGGGAAAAGTAGGGCTGAGGTGGATGAGGAAGAGGAGGGTTTAGGGAGTGGGGGAGAGGGGGAGACTTAGGTGGGGTGGGGGAGAGTGGGGGCTTAGGGGCGGGGGATAAGGGAGGGCTTGGGGGTGGGAGAGACGGGAAGGCATG
>WNGS01166224.1:37054-47202 GCA_020271785.1 Procambarus virginalis | reverse complement strand
CCTTCTAGAGCACTCATCTCGTACTCTAGACGCATAGCAATACATAGTCTTTAATCATAAACTATTATCTACACACAGGATTAAGTCTACGGAAAACAAACATACATATTCATTTACTCTTAACAACATAACCACATACCTCTTACTTTACCTCATACCACATAGCCCTACATACTCCATACCCCCAAACAACATGACCACAATCTTCCCTGACCACATACCCAAACACCAGATGCTTACACGTGTCCGACACGCCCAACTTCCGGGAAAATCCCCGCGCGGTTCTCTAGTCGCTAGGGGCTTCACCTGGCAGATGGTGCGCGGTGCTCTAGTCGTCATTTACACTACTGTTATTGTTCCTATTATGTAGTCACTGAAACCTTCACATCCCTGAACAACCAACTCCTCAAAATCCCAGCCTTTTCTTACCAGCAGAGCTACACCACCACCACCACCTCTTCCTTCTCTCTCTTTCCTCATAACATAATAGTCCTGTGGGAACACTGCACTGTGTGTGTGTGTGTGTGTGTGTGTACTCACCTAGTTGTGCTTGCGAGGGTTGAGCTCTGGCTCTTTGGTCCCGCCTCTCAACCGTAAATCAACAGGTGTACAAGTTCCTGAGCCTACTGGGCTTTATCATATCTACACTTGAAACTGTGTATGGAGTCAGCCTCCACCACATTACTTCCTAATGCATTCCATTTTCAACCACTCTGACACTCAAAAATTTCTTTCTAATATCTCTGTGGTTCATTTGGGCACTCAGTTTCCACCTGTGTCCCCTAGTGCGTGTGCCCCTTGTGTTAAATAGCCTGTCTTTATCAACCCTGTCGATTCCCTTCAGAATCTTGAATGTGATGATCATGTCCCCCCTAACTCTTCTGTCTTTCAACGAAGTGAGGTTTAATTCCCGTAGCCTCTCCTCGTAGCTCATACTTCTCAGCTCGGGTACTAGTCTGGTGGCAAACCTTTAAACCTTTTCCAGTTTAGTCTTATGCTTGACTAGATATGGACTCCACGCTGGAGCCGCATACTCCAGGATTGGTCTGACATATGTGGTATATAATGTTCTGAAAGATTCCTTACACAAGTTTCTAAAGGCCGTTCTTATGTTACCGAACCTGGCATATGCTGCTGATGTTATCCTCTTGATATGAGCTTCAGGGGACAGGTCTGGCGTGATATCAACCCCCAGGTCTTTCTCTCTCTCTGACTCTTGAAGTATTTCATCTCCCAAATGATACCTTGTATCTGGTCTCCTGCTTCCTACCCCTATCTTCATTACATTACATTTGCTTGGGTTAAGCTCTAACAGCCATTTGTTCGACCATTCCTGCAGCTTGTCCAGGTCTTCTTGAAGCCTCAAGCTGTCCTCCTGTGTCTTAATCCATCTCATAATTTTGGCGTCGTCACCAAACATTGAGAAGAATGAGTCTATACCCTCTGGGAGATCATTTACGCATATCAGAAACAGGATAGGTCCAAGTACAGAGCCCTGTGGGACTCCACTGGTGACTTCACGCCAGTCTGAGGTCTGACCCCTCACTGTAACTCTTTGCTTCCTATTACTTAGGTACTCCCTTATCCACTGAAGCGCCCTACCAGTTACTCCTACCAGGTTTCTCCAGCTTATTCATTAACCTTTTATGGGGTACTGTGTCAAAGGCTTTCCGACAGTCCAAAAAATGCAGTCCGCCCACCCTTCTCTTTCTTGCTTAATTTTGTCACCTGATCGTAGAGATCACCTGTGTGTGTGTGTGTGCGTGTGGTGTGTGTGTGTGTGTTGTGTGTGTGTTTGTGTGTGTGTGTGTGTTTGTGTGTGTGTGTGTGTGTGTGTGTGGTGTGTGTGTGTGTGTGTGTGTGTGTGTGTGGTGTGTGTGTACTAGTTGTACTCACCTAGTTGTGCTTGCGGGGGTTGAGCTCTGGCTCTTTGGTCCCGCCTCTCAACCGTCAATCAACAGGTGTACAGTTTCCTGAGCCTATTGGGCTCTATCATATCTACACTTGAAACTGTGTATGGAGTCAGCCTCCACCACATCGCTTCCTAATGCATTCCATTTGTCAACCACTCTGACACTAAAAAAGTTCTTTCTAATATCTCTGTGGCTCATTTGGGCACTCAGTTTCCACCTGTGTCCCCTAGTGCGTGTGCCCCTTGTGTTAAACAGCCTGTCTTTATCAACCCTGTCGATTCCCCTGAGAATCTTGAATGTGGTGATCATGTCCCCCCTAACTCTTCTGTCTTCCAACGAAGTGAGGTTTAATTCCTGCAGTCGCTCCTCGTAGCTCATACCTCTCAGCTCGGGTACTAGTCTGGTGGCAAACCTTTGAACCTTTTCCAGTTTAGTCTTATGCTTGACTAGATAGGGACTCCATGCTGGAGCCGCATACTCCAGGATTGGTCTGACATATGTGGTATATAATGTTCTGAAAGATTCCTTACACAAGTTTCTAAAGGCCGTTCTTATGTTAGCCAACCTGGCATATGCTGCTGATGTTATCCTCTTGATATGAGCTTCAGGGGACAGGTCTGGCGTGATATCAACCCCCAGGTCTTTCTCTCTCTCTGACTCTTGAAGTATTTCATCTCCCAAATGATACCTTGTATCTGGTCTCCTGCTTCCTACCCCTATCTTCATTACATTACATTTGCTTGGGTTAAACTCTAACAGCCATTTGTTCGACCATTCCTGCAGCTTGTCCAGGTCTTCTTGAAGTCTCAAGCTGTCCTCCTCTGTCTTAATCCTTCTCATAATTTTGGCGTCGTCAGCAAACATTGAGAGGAATGAGTCTATACCCTCTGGGAGATCATTTACGTATATCAGAAACAGGATAGGTCCAAGTACAGAGCCCTGTGGGACTCCACTGGTGACTTCACGCCAGTCTGAGGTCTCACCCCTCACTGTAACTCTCTGCTTCCTATTGCTTAGGTACTCCCTTATCCACTGGAGCGCCCTACCTGTTACTCCTGCCTGTTTCTCCAGCTTATGCATCAACCTTTTATGGGGTACTGTGTCAAAGGCTTTCCGACAGTCCAAAAAATGCAGTCCGCCCACCCTTCTCTTTCTTGCTTAATTCTTGTCACCTGATCGTAGAATTCTATCAAGCCTGTAAGGCAAGATTTACCCTCCCTGAACCCATGTTGATGGGTTGTCACGAAGTCTCTTCTCTCCAGATGTGTTACTAGGTTTTTTCTCACAATCTTCTCCATCACCTTGCATGGTATACAAGTTAAGGACACTGGCCTGTAGTTCAGTGCCTCTTGTCTGTCACCCTTTTTGTATATTGGTACTACATTAGCAGTCTTCCATATTTCTGGTAGGTCCCCCGTTTCCAGTGACTTACTATACACTATGGAGAGTGGTAAGCAAAGTGCTCCTGCACACTCTTTCAATACCCATGGCGAGATTCCATCCGGCCCAACAGCTTTTCTCACATCCAGCTCCAATAGGTGCTTTTTGACCTCATCTCTTGTAATTTCGAACCTATCCAAGGTCACCTGGTTTGCTGCCACCTCTCCCAGCGCCGTGATATCTCCCTGTTCTATTGTAAAGACCTCCTGGAACCTTTTGTTGAGTTCTTCACACACCTCTTTGTCATTCTCTGTGTACCTGTCCTCGCCCACCCTAAGTTTAATCACCTGTTCCTTCACTGTTGTCTTCCTCCTGATGTGACTGTGTAGTAGCTTTGGTTCAGTCTTGGCTTTGTTAGCTATATCATTTTCATACCTTTTCTCAGCTGCTCTTCTCACACTGACATACTCGTTCCTGGTTCTCTGGTATCTCTCTCTACTTTCTGGTGTTCTGTTATTACGGAAGTTCCTCCATGCCCTTTTGTTCAGCTCCTTTGCTTTCATACATTCCCTATTAAACCACGGATTCTTCCTTTGCTTCTCTGTTTTTTCCTGTTGGGCTGGGACAAACCTGCTTACAGCCTCCTGACATTTTTGGGTGACATAGTCCATCATGTCTTGTACGGACTTGGTTCCGAGTTCTGTGTCCCAATGTATATCCCATAGGAATTTATTCATCTCCTCATAGTTTCCCTTTCTGTACGCCAGCCCTTTGGTTCCCAGTTCTTTTTTGGGGGTGATAATTCCTAGCTCAACCAGGTACTCAAAGCTCAATACACTATGATCACTCATTCCCAAGGGGGCTTCCAACTTAACTTCCCTTATATCCGACTCATTTAGGGTAAATATCAAATCAAGCAAGGCTGGTTCATCCCCTCCTCTCATTCTTGTCGGTCCCTTGACGTGTTGACTTAGAAAGTTTCTTGTTGCCACATCCAGCAGCTTAGCTCTCCATGTGTCTGGGCCTCCGTGTGGGTCTCTGTTCCCCCAATCTATCTTCCCATGGTTGAAGTCTCCCATGATTAGAAGTCTGGATCCGTTCCTGCTAGCCACAGAAGCTGCTCTCTCTATTATATTGATGGTGGCCATGTTGTTTCTATCATATTCCTGTCTGGGTCTTCTGTCATTCGGTGGGGGTTATATATGACTACTATTATAATTTTCTGTCCTCCAGTTGCAATGGTGCCTGATATGTAGTCCCTGAAACCTTCACAGTTCTGAATTACCATCTCTTCGAAACTCCAACCTTCTCTTAGTAGCAAAGCCACACCACCTCCTCCTCTCCCTTCTCTCTCTTTCCTCACTACATAGTAGCCCTGTGGAAACACTGCATTTGTTATGATTTTCGTTAGCTTTGTTTCTGTGAGTGCTATTATGTCTGGGTTTTCTTCTAGTGCCCACTCTCCAAGTTCACTAGTTTTATTTGTAATCCCATCTATGTTAGTGTACATCGCCTTGAAGCTCACTTTCTTCTGTTCATTTACATATCCCTTTCTTGGCGAGTATTCTACTGGTGTGGGAAGCTGTTCCGTGGGTGAGAGGATCTGTGAGGTGGTTTGCAGGGTCGCAGAGGGTTTTGGGGTGGGGGGTGGGGGTTTAAGGGAAGGGGGAACGGGTAGGGTGTGGGTTAAGGAGATAGGGGGACATGGAGGATACGGGGTGAGGGGGGAGGAGGAATAGGGAGGGTATGGGATGAAGGGGGAAGGGGGACTGGGGGGAAAGGTGGGAGGGGGGACATGATGGGAATGGGGATGGGTGTCGGGTCAGAATGGGGTGGGGGGGAGGGAGGGTTGGGTGGGGGCAGGTAGGGTGAGGGGAAGGAAGGGTTTCTATGCAGAGGGGTTGGTGGTGTTGCCCCCCCCCCTCTGGTGTTGCTGGGATGCTGGTTTTGGGTTCCCCTCTTGTCTCTGGGACTGCTGTGTTGGGGGCTGTGATTTCCTGGTTTGCTCCTCTCTCCCTGCGCTTCCTCCTTGCCTCTGCTGCCCTGGCTCTCTCCTCCTTCGTCCTGTCCCTCTGCAGGAATACTTGTTTGTATCCCTCCACATGTTGGAGACGACTCTTCTTTTCTAGAATATCCTCCTTTGTGGTTTCGTTTGCAAACACCACCTTTATAAGTCGGTTTCTGTCCCTGTTGTACCAGCCCAACCTGAAAACCTTAATGTGTGTGTGTGTGTGTGTGTGTGTGTGTGTGTGTGTTTGGTGTGTGTGTGTGTGTGTGTTTGTTGGTGTGTGTGTGTGTGTGTACTCACCTAGTTGTACTCACCTAGTTGTGCTTGCGGGGGTTGAGCTCTGGCTCTTTGGTCCCGCCTCTCAACCGTCAATCAACAGGTGTACAGTTTCCTGAGCCTACTGGGCTCTATCATATCTACACTTGAAACTGTGTATGGAGTCAGCCTCCACCACATCGCTTCCTAATGCATTCCATTTGTCAACCACTCTGACACTAAAAAAGTTCTTTCTAATATCTCTGTGGCTCATTTGGGCACTCAGTTTCCACCTGTGTCCCCTAGTGCGTGTGCCCCTTGTGTTAAATAGCCTGTCTTTATCAACCCTGTCGATTCCCTTGAGAATCTTGAATGTGGTGATCATGTCCCCCCTAACTCTTCTGTCTTCCAACGAAGTGAGGTTTAATTCCCGTAGTCTCTCCTCGTAGCTCATACCTCTCAGCTCGGGTACTAGTCTGGTGGCAAACCTTTGAACCTTTTCCAGTTTAGTCTTATGCTTGACTAGATATGGACTCCATGCTGGAGCCGCATACTCCAGGATTGGTCTGACATATGTGGTATATAATGTTCTGAAAGATTCCTTACACAAGTTTCTAAAGGCCGTTCTTATGTTAGCCAACCTGGCATATGCTGCTGATGTTATCCTCTTGATATGAGCTTCAGGGGACAGGTCTGGCGTGATATCAACCCCCAGGTCTTTCTCTCTCTCTGACTCTTGAAGTATTTCATCTCCCAAATGATACCTTGTATCTGGTCTCCTGCTTCCTACCCCTATCTTCATTACATTACATTTGCTTGGGTTAAACTCTAACAGCCATTTGTTCGACCATTCCTGCAGCTTGTCCAGGTCTTCTTGAAGCCTCAAGCTGTCCTCCTCTGTCTTAATCCTTCTCATAATTTTGGCGTCGTCAGCAAACATTGAGAGGAATGAGTCTATACCCTCTGGGAGATCATTTACGTATATCAGAAACAGGATAGGTCCAAGTACAGAGCCCTGTGGGACTCCACTGGTGACTTCACGCCAGTCTGAGGTCTCACCCCTCACTGTAACTCTCTGCTTCCTATTGCTTAGGTACTCCCTTATCCACTGGAGCGCCCTACCTGTTACTCCTGCCTGTTTCTCCAGCTTATGCATCAACCTTTTATGGGGTACTGTGTCAAAGGCTTTCCGACAGTCCAAAAAAATGCAGTCCGCCCACCCTTTCTTGCTTAATTTTTGTCACCTGATCGTGGAATTCTATCAAGCCTGTAAGGCAAGATTTACCCTCCCTGAACCCATGTTGATGGGTTGTCACGAAGTCTCTTCTCTCCAGATGTGTTACTAGGTTTTTTCTCACAATCTTCTCCATCACCTTGCATGGTATACAAGTTAACCCTTAACATGCTCGGGGTCTAATATCCTGCCATCCCCACAGGCGCATGTCATTTTGAAAAAAAAATTATTTTTTCTTCCTAACCTGTTAATTTGTGTTCACTGATCACGGGAAAAATAATAAAAAAATCGTAAGTGCCATATATTGCCCGCTATAGGGCGGGGAAGTCTGGCAAATTATAGGCGCTGACTCAGCATGCGTCCCAGGCGGTCTGTTGCTCGCTAGCTGTCAGGCCAGAGTTGCCACAAAGAGATAATTACCTAATTATTTCAATGTCTCTGATTGATGTTTCATAGTTTTTTTGCTGTAATATTATTCAATAGTGTGTAGTTTGATATATTTATATAATAAAATGAGTGAATCATTGCTGTACTCAAAAATATGGTGTGCATATTGTTGATTCAGTTATGTTCATCAATCAGTGAACAAATACTTTGTCGGTTATTACACTATAAGCGCAGGTTATATATAAGTATCTGCATGTTCTGTTCACTATAACGAACCACTAAGTAGCTATTATGAGTCAAAAAGTAACGAGGAGTGACCGCCGTGTACCAGCCAGCCACTCCCGCCCTCCCTCCAGTCATCTGACTCGCCCACATTCTCCTCCCACAATACTGTTTTTGCTATAATTCACTATATACAGACGTTATATATAAGTATCTACATATTTTGTTCACCATAACTGTACATCTAAGCTTGTATGGTGAGTAAAGTCACAAAGACATAGGACCTAACACAGTCAGCTGATGGCTGCCTCCCTCAAGGCCAGACACTAATATTTCTCCTCCAACAATACTGTGTGGTGTTATTACGCTATATACACACATTATAAATAAATATCTACCTGTTTTATTCACCATACTTGTACAAATAAACTGGTATGGTGCCCATAGACCATCGTGGTAACCAGTAAACAACACCGTCGTCTGCACGGTGGCGTCGTGCAGACGACGCCACCGCCCTCACCAAAATGGCGGCTCCAAACCTTCTCTTGCTGTTTATACCCTCTATACACACGTTATATATAAGTATCTACATTTGTGTTCACTATAGCGAACCACTAAGCTGGTATGCTGAGTGCAGTCAATAAAAGGTGGCCACACACAGTCAGAAAACATCGCCACCACCCTCCCTCCCACAGCATTACTCCTCCCTCCATGGCGCACAGCGCTAAATATCATCGCAATCCTGCTATTATCAGAACCCTGGTCACTTTTATCACAGTCAGGGGTCTTCTGTAATAATATCATCGCTACATAATAGCATGAACAAGTATATTTTGGCATTTTTAGGCGATGCTGTGGTCACAAGCTGAACAGCAGTGCTGTGAGCTCATGCTGCGTGCGTCAGGCTTGGTAGCTTACGCGATACTGAGGCCCCTAACACCCGGGAGTTTGGCCCACGATTTTTTTTAAAAATGGCGTCTGTTTACAAGAGCCCTGATGAAGGTGTGGTGAACCCCGTGTATCCGCGGGCCGTTTAAATCTTGCGTAGTATTCCAACACATCATATGACGTGAAGAGCAGTTGACTGGTAAAACGCCTAGCACGTCATATGATGTGATGCGCACTTTAAGGGTTAAGGACACTGGCCTGTAGTTCAGTGCCTCTTGTCTGTCACCCTTTTTGTATATTGGTACTACATTAGCAGTCTTCCATATTTCTGGTAGGTCCCCCGTTTCCAGTGACTTACTATACACTATGGAGAGTGGTAAGCAAAGTGCTCCTGCACACTCTTTCAATACCCATGGTGAGATTCCATCCGGCCCAACAGCTTTTCTCACATCCAGCTCCAATAGGTTCTTTTTGACCTCATCTCTTGTAATTTCGAACCTATCCAAGGTCACCTGGTTTGCTGCCACCTCTCCCAGTGCCGTGATATCTCCCTGTTCTATTGTAAAGACCTCCTGGAACCTTTTGTCGAGTTCTTCACACACCTCTTTGTCATTCTCTGTGTACCTGTCCTCGCCCACCCTAAGTCTCATCACCTGCTCCTTCACTGTTGTCTTCCTCCTGATGTGACTGTGTAGTAGCTTTGGTTCAGTCTTGGCTTTATTAGCTATATCATTTTCATACCTTTTCTCAGCTGCTCTTCTCACACTGACATACTCGTTCCTGGTTCTCTGGTATCTCTCTCTACTTTCTGGTGTTCTGTTATTACGGAAGTTCCTCCATGCCCTTTTGTTCAGCTCCTTTGCTTTCATACATTCCCTATTAAACCACGGATTCTTCCTTTGCTTCTCTGTTTTTTCCTGTCGGGCTGGGACAAACCTGCTTACAGCCTCCTGACATTTTTGGGTGACATAGTCCATCATGTCTTGTACGGACTTGGTTCCGAGTTCTGTGTCCCAATGTATATCCCATAGGAATTTATTCATCTCCTAATAGTTTCCCTTTCGGTACGCCAGCCCTTTGGTTCCCAGTTCTTTTTTGGGGGTGATAATTCCTAGCTCAACCAGGTACTCAAAGCTCAATACACTATGATCACTCATTCCCAAGGGGGCTTCCAACTTAACTTCCCTTATATCAGACTCATTTAGGGTAAATATCAGATCAAGCAAGGCTGGTTCATCCCCTCCTCTCATTCTTGTCGGTCCCTTGACGTGTTGACTTAGAAAGTTTCTTGTCGCCACATCCAGCATCTTAGCTCTCCATGTGTCTGGGCCTCCATGTGGGTTTCTGTTTCCCCAATCTATCTTCCCATGGTTGAAGTCTCCCATGATTAGAAGTCTGGATCCGTTCCTGCTAGCCACAGAAGCTGCTCTCTCTATTATATTGATGGTGGCCATGTTGTTTCTATCATATTCCTGTCTGGGTCTTCTGTCGTTCGGTGGGGGGTTATATATGACTACTATTATAATTTTCTGTCCTCCAGTTGCAATGGTGCCTGATATGTAGTCACTGAAACCTTCACAGTTCTGAATTACCATCTCTTCGAAACTCCAACCTTCTCTTAGTAGCAAAGCCACACCACCACCTCCTCTCCCTTCTCTCTCTTTCCTCACTACATAGTACCCTGTGGAAACACGCATTTGTTATGATTTTCGTTAGCTTTGTTTCTGTGAGTGCTATTATGTCTGGTTTTCTTCTAGTGCCCATTCTCCAAGTTCACTAGTTTTATTTGTAATCCCATCTATGTTAGTGTACATCGCCTTGAAGCTCACTTTCTCTGTTCATTTACATATCCCTTTTCTTG
>WNGS01166224.1:21208-37029 GCA_020271785.1 Procambarus virginalis | reverse complement strand
GCGAGAATTCTACTGGTGTGGGAAGCTGTTTCCTGGGTGAGAGGATCTGTGAGGTAGTTTGCAGGGTTGCAGAGGGATTTTGGGGTGGGGGGTGGGGGTTTAAGGGAAGAGGGAACGGGTAGGGTGTGGGTTAAGGAGATAGGGGGGGACATGGAGGATACGGGGTGAGGGGGGAGGAGAAATAGGGAGGGTATGGGATGAAGGGGGAAGGGGGACTAGGGGGGAAAGGTGGGAGGAGGGACATGATGGGAATGGGGATGGGGATGGGGTGTCGGGGTCAGAATGGGGTGGGGGGGGAGGGAGGGTTGGGTGGGGGCAGGTAGGGTGAGGGGAAGGAAGGGTTTCTGTGCAGAGGGGGTTGGTGGTGTTGCCCCCCCCCCCCCCTCTGGTGTTGCTGGGATGCTGGTTTTGGGTTCCCCTCTTGTCTCTGGGACTGCTGTGTTGGGGGCTGTGATTTCCTGGTTCACTCCTCTCTCCCTGCGCTTCCCTCCTTGCCTCTGCTGCCCCTGGCTCTCTCCTCCTTCGTCCTGTCCCTCTGCAGGATACTTGTTTGTATCCCTCCACATGTTGGAGACGACTCTTTTCTAGAATATCCGCGTGTGGAATGTGTGTGTGTGTGTGTGTGTGTGTGTGTGTGTGTGTGTGTGTGTGTGTGTGTGTGTGTGTGTGTGTGTGTGTGTGTGTGTGTGTGTGTGTGTGTGTGTGTGTGTGTCTGTGTGTGTGTGAGTGTGAGTGTGTGTGTGTGTGTGTGTGTGTGTGTGTGTGTGTGTGTGTGTGTGTGTGTGTGTGTGTGTGTGTGTGTGTGTGTGTGTGTGTGTGTGTGTGTCCTCACCTAGTTGTGCTTGCGGGGGTTGAGCTCTTGCTCTTTGGTTTCACCTCTCAACCGTCACTCAACAGGTGTACAGGATCCTGAGCCTATTGGCCTCTATCATATCTTCACTTGAAACTGTGTATGGAGTCAGCCTCCACCATATTACTTCCTAATGCATTCCATTTGTCAACCAACCACTCTGACACTAAAAAAAGTTCTTTCTAATATCTTTGTGGCTCATTTGGGCACTCAGTTTCCACCTGTGTCCCCTAGTGCGTGTGCCCCTTGTGTTAAATAGCCTGTCTTTATCAACCCTGTCGATTTCCTTGAAAATCTGAATGTGGTGATCATGTCCCCCCTAACTCTTCTGTCTTCCAACGAAATGAGGAACAATTCCCGTAGTCTCTCCTTGTAGCTCATGCCTCTCAGCTCGGGTACTAGTCTGGTGGCAAACCATTTGAATCTTTTCCAGTTAGTCTTATGCTTGACTAGATATGGACTCCATGCTGGAACCGCATACTCCAGTATTGGTCTGACATATGTGGTATATAGTGTTCTGAAAGATTCCTACACAAGTTTCTAAATGCCGTTCTTATGTTAGCCAACCTGGCATATGCTGCTGATGTTATCCTCTTGATATGAGCTTCAGGGGACAGGTCTGGTATGATATCAACCCCCAGGTCTTTCTCTCTCCCTCTGACTCTTGAAGTATTTCATCTTCCAAGCGATACCTTGTATCTGGTCTCCTGCTTCCTACCCCTATCTTCATTACATTACATTTGCTTGGGTTAAACCCTAACAGCCATTTGTTCGACCATTCCTGCAGCTTGTCCAGGTCTTCTTGAAGCCTCAAGCTGTCCCTCCTCTGTCTTAATCCTTCTCATAATTTTGGCGTCGTCAGCCAACATTGAGAGGAATGAGTCTATACCTTCTGGGAGATCATTTACGTATATCAGAAACAGGATAGGTCCAAGCACAGAGCCCTGTGGGACTCCACTGGTGACTTCACGCCATTCTGAGGTCTCACCCCTCACTGTTTCTCTCTGCTTCCTATTGCTTAGGTACTCTCTTATCCACTGGAGCTCCCTACCAGTTACTCCTGCCTGTTTCTCCAGCTTATGCAAAAGCCTTTTATGGGGTACTGTGTCAAAGGCTTTTCCGACAGTTCAAAAAAATTGCAGTCCGCCCATCCTTCTCTTTCTTGCTTAATCTTTGTCACCTGATCGTAGAATTCTATTAAGCCAGTAAGGCAAGATTTACCCTCCCTGAACCCATGTTGATGGGTTGTCACGAAGTCTCTTCTCTCCAGATGTGTTACTAGGTTTTTTCTCACAATCTTCTCCATCACCTTGCATGGTATACAAGTTAAGGACAATGGCCTGTAGTTCAGTGCCTCTTGTCTGTCACCCATTTTAAATATTGGTACTACATTTGCAGTCTTCCATATTTCTGGTAGGTCTCCCGTTTCCGGTGACCTACTATACACTATGGAGAGTGGCAAGAAAAGTGGTCCGGCACACTCTTTCAATACCCTCGGTGAAATTCCATCCGGCCTAACAGCTTTTCTCACATCCAGCTCCAATAGGTCTTCTTGACCGCATATCTTGTAATTTCGAACATTTCCAAGGTCAGATGGTTTGCTGCCACCTCTCCTAGGGCCGTGACTTCTCCCTGTTCTATTGTAAAGACCCCTGGAACCTTTTCTTGAGTTTTTCACACACCTCTTTGTTATTCTCTGTGTACCTTTCCTCGCCCACCCTAAGTTTCATCACCTGTTCCTTCACTGTTATCTTCCTCCTGATGTGACTGTGTAGTAGCTTTGGTTCGGTCTTGGCTTTATTAACTATATCATTTTCATACCTTTTCTCAGCTGCTCTTCTCACACTAAACATACTCGTTCCTGGTTCTCTGGTATCTCTCTCTACTTTCTGGAGTTCTGTTATTATGGAAGTTCCTCCATGCCCTATTGTTCAGCTCCTTTGCTTTCATACATTCCCTATTAAACCACGGATTCTTTCCTCTGCTTCTCTGTTTTTTCCTGTCGGGCTGGGACAAACCTGCTTACAGCCTCCTGACATTTTTGGGTGACATAGTCCATCATGTCTTGTACGGACTTGGTTCCGAGTTCTGTGTCCCAATGTATATCCCATAGGAAGTTATTCATCTCCTCATAGTTTCCCTTTCGGTACTCCAGCCCTTTGTTTCCCAGTTCTTTTTCGGGGGTGATAATTCCTAGCTCAACCAGGTACTCAAAGCTCATACACTATGATTACTCATTCCCAAGGGGGCTTCCAACTTAACTTCCCTTATATCCGACTCATTTAGGGTAAATATCAGATCAAGCATGGCTGGTTCATCCCCCTCCTCTCATTCTTGTCGGTCCCTTGACGTGTTGACTTAGAAAGTTACTTGTTCCCACATCCAGCAGCTTAGCTCTCCATGTATCTGGTACTCCATGTGGGTCTCTGTTATTCTCCCAATCTATCTTCTCGTGGTTGAAGTCTCTCTTGATTAGTAGTCCAGATCCATTCCTGCTGGCAACAAAAGCTGCACTATCTTTTATGTTAATGGTGGCCATGTTGTTTCTATCATCATATTCCTGTCTGGGCCTTCAGTCATTTGGTGGTGGATTATGTATGACTACGACTATATTTTTTGTCCTCCTGTTGTTATAGTACCTGTTATGTAGTCACTGAAACCTTCACAGCCCTGAATAATCATCTCCTCAAAATCCCAGCCTTTTCTTACCAGCAAGGCTACACCACCACCTCCTTTTCCTTCTCTCTCTTTCCTCACAACATAGTATTCCTGTGGAAACACAGCATTTGTTAGGGTTTTCGTCAGTTTATTTTCTGTGAGTGCTATTATGTCTGGGTTTTCTTCTAGTACCTATTCTCCAAGTTCATTGTTTTATTTGTAATCCCATCTATGTTAGTGTACATTGCCTTGAGACTCACTTTTCTTCTGTCCATTCTCATGTCGTCTTCTCGGCGAGTGTTCAGCTGAAGGGGGGGGGGGGGAGCGCTTCCATGGGTGTGAGGATTTGTGAGATGGATAACAGGGTCTCTGAGGATACTGGAGTGAGGGGTGGGGGGTCACGTGAAGGGTGAAAAGGGAGGGGTATGGGATGTAAGGGAAGGGAGGACAGGGAGGGGGAAGGGGGGAGTGAGGGACACGAAGGGAGTAGGGGAGGTGTGTGTGTGTGTGTGTGTACTCACCTAGTTGTACTCACCTAGTTGTACTTGCGGGGGGG
Source organism: Procambarus virginalis (assembly GCA_020271785.1). NCBI lineage: Eukaryota > Metazoa > Arthropoda > Malacostraca > Decapoda > Cambaridae > Procambarus > Procambarus virginalis. The sequence continues at coordinate 32,965 of WNGS01166224.1, read as the reverse complement.
GGGGGTTGAGCTCTGGCTCTTTGGTCCCGCCTCTCAACTGTCAATCAACTGGTGTACAGATTCCTGATCCTACTGGGCACTATCATGTCTACATTTGAAACTGTGAATGGAATCAGCCTCCACCACATCACTGCCTGGTGCATTTGATCTGTTAACTGCTCAGACACTAAATAAGAGCAAGGGGAGACATGACCACTACCTTCAAAATTCTCAAAAGATTTGACAGGGTAGATAAAGATAAACTGTTTAACACAGGTGGTACGTGAACAAGGGGACATTGGTGGAAAATGAGTACCAAATGTGCGACATAGACATTAGAAAGAATGTTTTCAGTATCAGAGTAGTTAACAAATGGAATGCATTAGACAGTGATGTGGTGGAGGCAGACTCCATAATTAGTTTCAAATGTAGATATGATAGAGCCCAATAGGCTCAAGAATCTGTACACCAGTTGATTTTTTTTGACAGTTGAGAGGCGGAAAGAGCCAGAGTTCAACCTCTCAAGTACAGCTAGTCGAGTTGTAGGTGTGTACCCCTCCATCATCACCACCCAAACCACTCCTTCACCACAACTCCACCAATTGCCACCCACACCACCCCTTTCCCACTGCCTCCAACGCTAATCATCTACTACCACCAACACCGCCGCCACCAACACCACCTTTCCACCAAACACCACCTCTCCACCACCACCACCATCCACACCACCCCTCCACCGCAACCAACGCTATGGCCACCCCCTCATTCCTGCCTACGGCCGGCCACACACGTGCAGTTTTAACTGACAGTTATAACTGTTCAGTTAAATCTGTCAGTTAAAACTGCACCGTGTGAGGGTATCTCAGTTGCTCATTTCGTCAGTTCAACAGAACTGTACGTTAAACTGCGACAAATGCAATGTTCCACATCCAGCCTCAGAACTGATGGGTGGATAGCCGGCGTGGGAGGTCTGGGGCTCCACCTTCCCCCCTCCCGGGGAGGGGGAGCTGCGCAGACAGCGGCGCGGTTACGTGTGACGTCACACTAGTTTGCTTGTTTTTCTGGTTGGGAGTTCTATCCACTAGTTCGGATTTTGGTAGCATTTTTAACCAGAATAGGGGTTTGTTTTGGGGCGCTTACCTTTCTGGTGCCTGTCCCGGTCGATGCAGACATAGAATGCTTCCAACCACACGGGGGCTTTATAGGCCATTGCTCCCGTGCCTCTCTGAGGGGGCCCGGTTCTGGCCGTGGTCTCCGGTAGGCCTAAGAACTCCATACACATGACTGATGCAAAGTCTGAAATTAGCATATCAGCCTGGGATAGCTCCGGGGAGCCTCCGGGACTCACCCAGAAAATGGCGTTTCATTACATTCAACGCTGGTTTTTGAGAACACTTTATTTCATGCGCTCCGGGGGAATTTCTCAATAGACTCCGCGCAGCACGGTGGTTAAGCTAACAAATATTTTAAGTAAGATTATGATAGATACATTGTAGCAATGTTTGAGTTTACCATAATAACCTCAATATAATTGAAGGGAGTGATTACACTAGTGAATTGCATGTCTTAAATACTAAAATTGGGGAAGTGGTAGCACAAGATACAGTGTAAATTTGAAGCCTAAGATAGGAGTTTAGTTTTAGTCTAGTTCATTTATTATGCACCCCATACCCATCTTGTGGGCGGTAGTGGAAAGGGTTACAGAGGCACATAATGGGTCAGGGACTGAACCCCACAATTCATTTAGCTAAGCAAGTTACAATCTTGATGAGCTAGTTACAAAATTCAATATAAGTCGTCACATCAACAATGGGTTCGAGATCGACCACAAATACAGTTTCTAAATTAAGCAACTGACATATGGGGAGAACTAGTGTCACAATTTATATGTTTGTCCTGCACACTGCCCCCCATCCAGTGGGCAGCAGTGGATAGGTTACAATCACTTAATTACTACCTACATTTTGCATACTGGGGATATTTGACTAAAATTTCTGGTAGCAGATCATTTTGAATGAAATATTTACACATCGCTGGAATATTGGTTATAGAATTGTCTCTAAATTCACGTATCTTTTCGCACTCCATCACATAGTGACGGAGGGTGTGCGAATAATTTTGTTGACACGGTTTACATTTGGTTAGGTCTACATCGGCAGATAATGAGAATTCCCAGAGATACTTGTAACCGAGTCTAAGCTGAGCAGTAGTAACATCTAGAAGTCTGCTGATGTTATTGGATGATCCATAGATGTGTGGCTCCTCTTGCATGATAGTATGATGATAGATGGAATTACTGGTGTCAATTTCACTTTGCCTCAGATCTACAAGATCTTGTTGAAGTTCTTGGTGTACTGCTGCTCTCAGATTGCTCATTGACAATCCAAGGTTACACTCAACATCTCCTTTAAAGGCAGATTCGTTGGCTAACTTATCAGTTCTATCATGCATTCGGAGGCCAACATGAGATGGAGGCCAACATGAAATGCAGTCTGTTACCATCCTTAATAATTTTGTTGCATTTGTGTCTAGCTTCGGACACGAGCATGTTACAGGTATGTCTGTAGATAGGAAGATATGTCTTAGATATGTCTAAGATAAGAAACCATGAGAATGAAGTTAGGTACTTCTTGGTTTTATTTTTGAATAAAGCATATGTTAGACAATTTTTTTTAATTCATTAGGGAGTGAGTTCCATAGATTGAGAGTGAGTGAGACTGGGAGTGAGTTTCTATTCAGGTGTGGTACTTATGGGAGTACTGTTAAAGAGGTTATATAAATCAAAGGATAATGGGGGGAACAAAGATGACAATTAATACATAAATAAATAAATAAAAGATGTAAGATGACATAAAAGATTTAAGATGTGTAAAATGACAAAATGCTTTTCCCATCTGGGTTAGCATTTATGAACAAGGTTTTTCACATGTAAGTAGCACAGGAGAATGTGCGGAGTGAGTGTATGTTTGTCATGTTTAGAGATTTAAAGAGAGGGGGCTGTGTGTTGTCTAAAGTCAGAGTTTGTAAGAGTTATGATAGCAGATTTTTGCTGGGTGGTGATGGGCTTTACCCTCAAGCTGCTAACTGTTCCCCAGTGTGATCAAGAAGAAAATTGTTCTGAAAACATTTTTTTTATAATGACATTATTAATTAGCCTTCAGGAAGCACAAAAATTCAATTAAGTCTCCAGCTCTTGTGGTTTAGCAGTAGTGGCCTGGAGAAGTTGCATATTTTTAGGTAAAATGAGTTGGTGTGCTGAATGGGAATAACTCGTTGATTTGTTTTCATTGTTTCTCACTCTATTTCTTTAGGTTTTTCATGCTAATAGGTTATATTTGCATGTCAAAAGTACTGTCTATTATGTATAACTTTGAAAATTTAAGTATGTATGGATATACAAGTACTGTACAGTATAGATATACAGGCACCCACATACTTATTCATAATAATATATGTACAGGCATCCTCACTCTAACGAATCCCACTCTAGCGAATTCCCAGATGATCCGAACAAATTGAACTCGGTACTAAATGTTCAGTGGAGCATACAAATGTTCGATTAAGGAGGATTGTTCATCTAAGCAGTCACCGAGACTGAGCGTTGGAAGTGGCCGTTATCAACTATGATTCACCAAAGTGTAAACAGTTGTAGTGTTTTATTTTGCTTACCCATTGTTGCCAGGGAGAAATGGTTGAAGGATGATAAAATGGTGTTAGAGAAAGTGGGTGGTGTCATTGGTGAGGGTTGGTGTCAGTGGGCAAGTAGTGTCAGTAGTTGGGGGTTTAGTGTCGGGGGGCAGGTTGTGGAAGTTTTCTGGGGAGGCATGTGGTGGAAGGTGTTGTCTGGGGAGGCAAGTGGTGTCAGTGGTGGAAGGTGTTGTCTGGGGAGGCAAGTGGTGTCAGTGTTGGAAGGTGTTGTCTGGGGAGGCAAGTGGTGTGAGTGGTGGAAGGTGTTGTCTGGGGAGGCTAGTGGTGTCAATGGTAGAAGGTGAGGTCTGGGGAGGCAAGTGGTATCAGTGGTGGATGATGGTGTCAGTAGTCTGGCCCGAGTCTAAATGGTGTAAAATAAATATCATCTAAATGGCAACACGTGGCTGGAGCCTCCATGCTCCACTTCGATAATTCACTCATTGTCTGCTTTTCACCAAATTAGCTGAGAAAATATTACCATTTCAGTTGTTTGTAACACACAGCTCAATCATATTCCATCGTCAAAATGAAGAATTTATAATAAATTCTGGCGTCAGTGGTGAGGGAATGTATTAGGGGGGTGGAAAGGCATCAGAGAAGGGTGAGTGGAGATGGAACACCTGGGCTGGGCCTCTGCTGACTGCTGCACCACGTGCCTGCCTCGATACTAATCTCACTTGCTGCTTTTGACAAAATTTGGAGAGAAAATTTTACCATTTCAGTGGCTTGTAACACATCGCTCTTACAATATTCCATAGTCAAAATGAAAAATTCATAATAAATGGTGGTGTCAGTGGTGAAGGGATGTAAAGAGGCTGTTAGCCTCTACGCAGTGAACATTGTGAGTCTGGTCAAGGTCTGGGTTCATGGCCTGGTCTGAGTTCTGGCCTGAGGCCTTGTCTGGCCTGAGGCCTTGTCTGGCCTGAGGCCTTGTCTGGCCTGAGGCCTTGTCTGGCCTGAGGCCTGGTCTGGCCTGAGGCCTGGTCTGGCCTGAGGTCTGGTCTGGTCTGGCCTGAGGCCTGGTCTGGTCTGGCCTGAGGTCTGGTCTGAGGCCTGTAGGCCTCAGACCAGGCCTTGTTTCCCTACTGTAGTTTAAAAGTAAAGTAAAACTAACCTGTCTCACGATGGTCTAAACCCAGCTCACATTCCCTATTGGTGGGTGAACAATCCAACGCATGGTGAATTCTGCTTTACAATGATAGGAAGAGCTGACATCGAAGGATCAAAAAGCGATGTCACTATGAATGCTTGGCCACCACAAGCCAGTTATCCCTGTGGTAACTTTTCTGACACCTCTGGTCAGAGGCCTGGTCAGAGGCCTGTCCCGAGGCCTGTCCCGAGGCCTGTCCCGAGGCCTGTCCCGAGGCCTGTCCCGAGGCCTGTCCCGAGACCTGTCCCGAGGCCTGTCCCACTGCCTGGCCCGAGGCCTGTCCCACTGCCTGTCCCACTGCCTGGCCCAAGGCCAGATGTCGGGAGGCAGGTGGTGTGGGTGGTGGTGAATTCTCAGCCACAGTAATTGGCAACACATGGCTGGTTCCTCCTTGATGTTTCACTCACTGTCAGCTTTTTCAACAAATTATGAGAAATGTTGCCATTTCAGTTGTTTGTAACACCCCTCTATCATATTCCATAGTCAAAATTCAAAATAAATCTGTGTGTCAGTGGTGTGGGGGATGTATAAGGGGGGGGAGGGAGGTAGGAAGACAAGCTAGCTTCTTCCCCCAGTGCACATTTTTAGGAGGTGTCGGGCTTGGTGAGACGCTTCAATGTCTGGCCCGAGTGATCAGCTGACTGCTGCCCCACTTGGCTCCCCGCTACTGCCTCAATACAGTCCGTACTAAACTCGAGAAAATTTTACCATTTCAGTTGTTAACACATCTCTTCTTATATTCTGTAGTCAAAATTCATAATAAATAGTGGTGTCAGTGGTGGGGGAATGGTGTCAGAGAAGTCTGGTGGTGTTAGTGGTGGGGGATGGTGTCAGAGAAGTCTGGTGGTGTTATTGGTAGGGGTGGTGTCAGAAGCCTGGTGGTGTCAATGAAGGAGAGGTTACCGGAAGTGAGCAGCACCCAGCACTAGCAAGGACTCACTGTAATTAATTGTAATTTTTTTTAAGAGTAAGGTAAGGTTGGGTCCGGACGGGAGGAACGAATTCCGCATGAACCAATCGGCTTCGCCCCATATAGTTCGTTCAGTTGAGGACACTGTATATATGTGTGTGTGTGTAATTACCTAAGTGTAGTTACAGGATGAGAGCTATGCTCGTGGTGTCCCGTCTTCCCAGCACTCTGTCATATAACGCTTTGAAACTACTGACGGTCTTGGCCTCTCCCACCTTCTCACCTAACTTGTTCCAACCATCTACCACTCTGTTTGCGAAAGTGAATTTTCTTATATTTCTTCGGCATCTGTGTTTAGCTAGTTTAAATTTAAGTCTATGACCTCTTGTTCTTAAAGTTCCAGGTCTCAGGAAATCTTCCTTATCGATTTTATCAATTCCTGTTACTATTTTGTATGTAGTGATCATATCACCTCTTTTTCTTCTGTCTTCTAGTTTTGGCATATTTAATGCCTCTAACCTCTCCTCGTAGCTCTTGCCCTTCAGTTCTGGGAGCCACTTAGTAGCATGTCTTTGCACCTTTTCCAGTTTGTTGATGTGCTTCTTAAGATATGGGCACCACACAACCGCTGCATATTCTAGCTTTGGCCTAAGAAAAGTCGTGAACAATTTCTTTAGTATATCGCCATCCATGTATTTAAAAGCAATTCTGAAGTTAGAAAGCGTGGTATAGACTCCTCGCACAATATTCTTTGTGGTCCTCAGGTGATAGTTTTCTATCTAGAACCACCCCTAGATCTGTTTCTTTATCAGAAGTCTTTAAAGATTTCTCACATAATATATAGGTTGTGTGAGGTATATGTTCTCCTATTCCACATCCCATAACATGGCATTTATTAACATTAAATTCCATTTGCCAAATGGTGCTCCATATACTTATTTTGTCCAGGTCATCTTGAAGGGTATGACAATCATCTAAGTTTCTTATCCTTCCTATTATCTTAGCATCATCAGCAAACATGTTCATATAATTCTGTATATCAACTGGTAGATCATTTATGTAGACAATAAACATCACTGGTGCAAGAACTGAACCCTGTGGTACTTCACTTGTGACATTTCTCCAGTCCGATACATTGCCTCTGATCACTGCCCTCATTTTTCTATCAGTCAGAAAATTTTTCATCCATGTTAGAAGCTTACCTGTCACCCCTCCAATATTTTCCAGTTTCCAGAACAACCTCTTATGTGGAACTCTGTCGAAAGCCTTTTTAGGTCCAGATAGATGCAGTCAACCCAACCATCTCTTTCCTGTAATATCTCTGTTGCTCGATCATAGAAACTGAGTAAATTCGATACACAGGATCTTCCAGATCGAAAACCATACTGTCTGTCTGAAATTATATCATTTCTCTCCTTTTTCCAATATTTTGACTATTACACTTGTCAATGATACAGGTCTATAATTAAGGGGGTCTTCCCTGTTTCCACTTTTGTAGATTGGAACTATGTTAGCCTTTTTCCACACATCAGCTACAACTCCTGTAAACAGGGATGCCTGAAAAATCAGTTGAAGTGGAATGCTGAGCTCAGGTGCACATTCTCTCAGAACCCATGGTGAAACTCCATCTGGACCAACTGCTTTGTTCTTATTTAGCTCCTTGAGCATTTTTTCCACTTCGTCTCTAGACACCTCCTCTATGTGCTCTATGTTCTCTGGAATTCTTATTGTATCTGGTTCCCTGAAGATTTCATTTTGTACAAACACACTTTGGAACTTTTGTTTAATGTTTCACACATTTCCTTTTCATTTTCCGTGAATCTATTTCCCATTTTCAACCTCTGAATATTATCCTTTACCTGCAATTTGTTGTTTATGAATTTATAGAATAGACCTGGTTCTGTTTTACATTTGTCTGCAATCCCTTTTTCAAAATTTCTTTCTGCCTCTCTCCTCACTGCTGTGTAGTTGTTTCTTGCATCTTTGTATCGTTTGTATGTTTGGGGGTTTGGCCTCTTCCTGTATTGATTCCATTTTTGTGTCTTTTGGTCTCTGGCCCTCTCGCAATTCCTATTGAACCAATCCTGTTTCCTAGTTCTGCATCTCTGTTTTGGTATAAATTTGTTTGTGCCTTTATCATATATTTCACAAAACTTGACATACATCTCATTCACTTCCTTGCCTAGCAACAAGTCTGTCCAATTATACTCACTAAAAAAATTTCTAAGGTTGCCATAATGTCCTCTCTTGAAGTCAGGTTTTTCAACTGCTTCATCCTCCTTATTTTCTTCCAGATTATAACGCATTGCATACTTTATTCCCAAAAAGACATGGTCACTTTTACCCAAGGGAGGAAGGTACTGAATGTCAAATACTTCTTCCTCCTTCCTGGTAAATATCAAATCTAGCATGGAGGGAACGTCCCCTTCCCTCATCCTCGTAGCTTGTTTAACATGTTGATACAAGAATGTTTCCAGGATGAGGTCTACAAATTTACAGGTCCAAAAATCTTCTGTTTTAGCTTCATATGCTTCCCAGTCTATGGATTTCAAGTTGAAGTCACCAACTATCAACAGTCGTGACCTATCGTTATCCGCTCTCGCTATAATCTCTCATTATTGTTATAAGACCTTCTCGTTTACTATCTAGCTCCTCCTTTGACCATGTGCTGCTTGGTGGTGGACTATATGCATTTATGACCATTAGTTTATCATCTTCATGGCAGATCTCTAGTGCTATTATGTCAACCTCTTGTGGATTGGCAGTCATTATTTCCTTCACCTTTATGTGTTCTTTCACCAGCACAGCAACGCCACCGCCTTTCCTAATTTTTCTGTCCCTTCTCCAAATTGAGTAGCCCCTTGGGAATATGACCTCATTTAAAATATCATCTTCAAGTTTTGTCTCCGTGAGTGCAACAATGTCTGGTGTCTGCATCTGTATTACATCACTTAACTCCAATATCTTCGATCTTACTCCATCTATGTTGGTGTATGCAATCTTCAGGAACTTGTTCCCCCTCTCCTTATTCTTCACTCCCCCTCTCTCTATTGATTTTGTTGGTTTGCCTTTATGTACCACTTTACTGGTCTGCCTACCCCTAACACTTTGTAGAAAAAAGAATTGATTTCTTCTTCATTCCTGCTCTCATTTAAACGTTTTGCCTCAGCGAGGTTCAGTTTCAGCTTCTCTCTGTCTTCTCTTGAAAGATCTCGTCTTAATGACCACATTTTCCCATCCTCATCACTTTGTAACTTTCTAGCATTCCTTAGTACTTCTTCCATCTGCTTGGCACCGTTTAGGGTGATCCTCAAAGGTCGATCTTTCCCTTTTACATATCTGCCTATTCTCCTGTAGTCACACATTCTCTATGGTTGTAAGACCTTCCACGAGGCCAACAATTTTATCTACTACTTTTGCTTCTTCTACAGCTCTTTCTGACCTAGATGTTATCTCCTTTTCTTTGCAGCCAAAAATTATCAGGGACTTACTCCGATCAACTGTGTTTTGCACCAACCTCGGGTTAGATGCCAATTCCTTTCTCACTTCCAGCCTAATGTTTGTTTTATCTTGGTTGCTGCATTTTGGGCTTCCTTTACTGCTGCTTCCATTTTTTCCTTCTCCTTGGCCACTTGTGCATAAGTGAGTTGCATATCTTTCTTGCACTGTTCTATTCCCTGTGTAACTTCCTCCATCTGTGCTGACAAAAGCTGTTTCTCCTCTTGAATTTCCTTGCCTAGCCTATTGTAATCATTTATGTTTAAATTTGCTCTAACTTCTTCCAAAGCTATTTTTAAGAGTATATTTTCTTCTTCCATGGCTTTGCAATTTGTTTCCAATTGACTCTTTTCCTTGCGCAAGTCTTTCACTAAACCCTCAAGACCTAAAACTTTGCTATTCAAATGATCATTACTTTCTTTCAATTTACTAATTATTTCTACATGAGAAATGTGTGTGTGTGTGTGTAATTACCTAAGTGTAATTACCTAAGTGTATTTACAGGATGAGAGCTACGCTCGTGGTGTCCCGTCTTCCCAGCACTCTTTGTCATATAACGCTTTGAAACTACTGACGGTTTTGGCCTCCACCACCTTCTCACTTAACTTGTTCCAACCGTCTACCACTCTATTTGCGAAGGTGAATTTTCTTACGTTTCTTCGGCATCTGTGTTTAGCTAGTTTAAATCTATGACCTCTTGTTCTTGAAGTTCCAGGTCTCAGGAAATCTTCCCTGTCGATTTTATCAATTCCTGTTACTATTTTGTACGTAGTGATCATATCGCCTCTTTTTCTTCTATCTTCTAGTTTTTGCATATTTAATGCCTCTAACCTCTCCTCATAGCTCTTGTCCTTCATTTCTGGGAGCCACTTAGTGGCATGTCGTTGCACCTTTTCCAGTTTGTTGATGTGCTTCTTAAGATAAGGGCACCATACAACCGCTGCATATTCCAGCTTTGGTCTAATAAAAGTCGTGAACAATTTCTTTAGTATTTCTCCATCCATGTATTTAAAAGCAATTCTTAGGTTAGAAAGTGTAGCATAGGCTCCTCGCACAATGTTCTTGATGTGGTCCTCAGGTGACAGTTTTCTATCTAAAACCACCCCTAGATCCCTTTCTTTATCAGAATTCTTTAAAGATTTCTCACATAATTTATAGGTTGTGTGGGGTCTATGTTCTCCAATTCCACATTCCATAACATGGCATTTATTCACATTAAATTCCATTTGCCAAGTGTTGCTCCAAATACTTATTTTGTCCAGGTCTTCTTGAAGGGCATGACAATCATCTAGGTTTCTTATCTTCCCTATTAACTTAGCATCATCAGCAAACATGTTCATGTAATTCTGTAATCCCTCTGGTAGATCGTTTATGTAGACAATGAACATTACCGGTGCAAGAACTGAACCCTGTGGTACTCCACTCGTGACATTCCTCCAATCCGATACCTTGCCTCTGATTACGGCCCTCATTTTTCTGTCAGTTAGGAAATTTTTCATCCATGTTAGTAGCTTACCCGTCACCCCTCCAATATGTTCCAGTTTCCAGAACAACCTCTTATGGGGAACTCTGTCGAAAGCCTTTTTTAGGTCCAGATAGATGCAGTCAACCCAACCATCTCTTTCCTGTAAAATCTCTGTTGCTCGATCATAAAAACTGAGTAAGTTCGTTACACAGGATCTTCCAGATCGAAAACCATACTGTCGGTCTGATATTATATCATTTCTCTCCAGGTGTTCTACCCATTTAGTTTTAATTATTTTTTCCAATATTTTGACTATTACACTTGTCAATGATACAGGTCTATAATTAAGGGGTCTTCCCTGCTTCCACTTTTGTAGATTGGAACTATGTTAGCCTTTTTCCACACATCAGCTACAACTCCTGTAAACAGGGATGCCTGAAAAATCAGCTGAAGTGGAATGCTGAGCTCAGGTGCACACTCTCTCAGAACCCATGGTGAAACTCCATCTGGACCAACTGCCTTGTTCTTACTTAGCTCCTTGAGCATTTTTTCCACTTCGTCTCTAGTCACCTCTATGTGCTCTATGTTGTTCTCTGGAATTCTTATTGTGTCTGGTTCCCTAAAGATTTCATTTTGTACAAACACACTTTGGAACTTTTCGTTTAGTGTTTCACACATTTCCTTTTCATTTTCTGTGAATCTATTTCCCATTATCAACCTCTGAATATTATCCTTACCTGCAATTTGTTGTTTATGAATTTGTAGAATAGACCTGGTTCTGTTTTACATTTGTCTGCAATCCCTTTTTCAAAATTACTTTCTGCCTCTCTCCTCACTGCTGTGTAGTTGTTTCTTGGATCTTTGTATCGTTTGTATGTTTGGGGGTTTGGCCTCTTCCTGTATTGATTCCATTTTTGTGTCTTTTGGTCTCTGGCCCTCTCGCAATTCCTATTGAACCAATCCTGTTTCCTAGTTCTGCATCTCTGTTTTGGTATAAATTTGTGTGTAAATTTGTGTTTGTGTGTAATTACCTAAGTGTAATTACCTAAGTGTAGTTACAGGATG
>WNGS01166223.1:5521-21542 GCA_020271785.1 Procambarus virginalis | reverse complement strand
GAGAAAAGAATAGCCACGGAAGCGACCAGGACGAGCACCAAGCATCGGCTCCGGAGACAGACACAAAGGTAAAAACTGTGAAATGAGAATTGGAGTCAAGGAAATTGCGTAAAATCCACGGATGTTCCATTGAAGAAAAGACATCAGCAAAAGAGAGAGGAGAGCAACAGAGAGCAAAGAAGAAACAAAGGTGAAGAAGGAACACAGCACGCTAAAAAGCCCAGGTCAGGAGCAGGGTCAGCGAGTCAGGGTTAGGGGCATGGGTAAACTGAGTAAAGAAGGAGGGAAAGAAGCGGGAGGACAGACCAGAGGTGGACGAGCAGGGTCTGGAGGAGGAGAAAGGGGAGGAGGAGGGGCAGAAAGATGGGAGCGCACCTCAGCAAGGGCAGTAACCGAGATGGAGCCGGGGGCTAAAGAAACCCCTACCGTAGAAACAGGGGGCTCCACCACCGAAGCGGGAGGGAAGGAACGATAGAATCAGAGATAGGGGGTGAAGAAGAAAGCGAAGCTTCTTACCGACAGGGGAGGAGGAAGGAGAGGAGCCAGGTTTCCGCTTCTGACTCAAAGATACGGGGTCCCAGCAGCAATGTACTGGGCAACAGACTCCAGCGTCTCGATGAGAAGAAGAGTTAGAGGCGAACAACAAACCATCAGGAGAGCGATGGACGTCAGCCCGCACAGTCAGACGGCATGGAGAGCCAAGAGACGGAGGAGAATGATGGCAAGGAGGACTAGAGGGAGAGGAAAAAGAAGACACTGGAGACGTGACAGACTGGGTAGAAATAAGGGGAGCCCTAGACAGAGAACCAGGAGGGGGGCCCTTCGGAACAGAATGGAGGAAAACAGGGGAGGTGGTGGGGGGCGTGTCCGGGTCTAAGGCTCGGAAACGGTTGTGAGACTGAGGAAGGCGGGAAGGACGAGGAGAGGAAGAGCGCACCACGCGAGCATAGGAGACACCAGCGAAAGAAGGGAGACGATGAACTTGGCGCCGAGCCTCAGGAAAAGACAAACGGTCTCGGTGCTTCAAGCTGAGGGCAGCTGCCTCAAGTTTATAATGAATACACACACGGGAGAAGGTAGGGTGGGCCTCACCGCAAATGAGGCAGCTGGCCTGGGGAGAAGTGCACTCCAACTTAGAGTGACCCTCGCTTCCACACAGGGGACAGAGAGAGGCAGGACTAGAGCATTTGAGGGTACCATGCCCAAATCTCCAGCACTTACCGCAGAGCCGCGGAGATGGAATATATTCCTGAACAGAGCATCTGACACCAGCAAGAATGACAGAGGCGGAAGGGCCCTATCATCAAAGGTGACCTTCACAACCCGAAGGGGCAGACGGCGATGAGCACGAGGGGGACGAGTAAATGTATCCACCTGGAGGACAGAATGACCCTGGGCCTCGAGGATATGCTTGATATCCTCGTGGCAGTCCTTGAGATCCCTAACACCGGTCGCAACATGGTGTGGGAGGAGAACAGTGCCAACACTGGCATTCAACCGAGCATTCTTCGAGACCCGAACAGGGGTCTCGCCAAGGCAGGATAAGGCGGCCAAGCAGGTGGCCGCTTCCTGAGAAGGAGCAGCAACGACACGGGTACCAAGACAGGTGGGGTTGAAGGTGACAGAGGCATCCACGGAATCGACAAGATGCCTATGAAGGGAAAAATCGTCAGGAGGAGTTGAATCCAAAGGTTGAAGGTCAAAGTACTTAGTCCACGTAGCAGGACCAAACAAAGCATGGAACGAAGTAGGATGGAAGGGAGAATACGAGAGCGGCCGTGTCGGGGACGGCGATGAAAACCCTTAGAGAGAGACGGTTCGAAAGGTGCAGTAGTCACAAGAAGAGATGGAACCATGCAAGGGGGACGAGACGGTCACCACAGCAGGCTTGGGGCTCAACCCAACCACAGAGGAGGGAGGGGAGCAGGGAGGAAGAGTCCGGTCTGGGCCTTAACCGGGTCCTGTAGCAGGGGCTACAGATCCCGGTCTTCCAGGACGGTCCAACTCAGGGGCCTGATCGCCCACCCCATGAGCCTGGGTAAGAGAAGTCAAGTCGTCATCCATACAGCAAACCGAACATAAGGGATGGGACCTGGAACCAAGGGATACCACCTACCAGGGCAGCCAGGGAGGCCGAGCGCGGGCCAGTGCAGGAAGGGTGTGTCGTCCCCAGCGGTGCTCCCCCTTTTCAACAGGGGAGTCCTACTACTTCGTTCATTCTCCCACATGGTATAACCTCTCCCACTCTACCAATAACCGTTGGAGTACCACAGGGCAGCATCTTGGGACCTCTCCTATTTCTTATATACATCAATGATCTGCCTAATGTCTCTAACATTCTGAAACCTATTTTGTTTGCTGATGATACTACCCTCATCTACTCTAACCCCAACACACATACACTAAATGATGTTGTTAACAATGAACCAAAAAAAGTCCACTTATGGATGTCAACTAACTAACACTTAACATAGAACAGACCTACTACATTTTATTTGGAAGCAAATCTACAAATGCAATTCAGCTTCAGATAAATAATGTAAACATTAGCAATAAAAATGATGGAAAGTTTCTTGGCCTATTCCTAGACAAGAGACTCAACTTCAGCACCCACCTTGGTTACCTTGAGGTGCTTCCGGGGCTTAGCGTCCTCGCGGCCCGGTCGTCGACCAGGCCTCCTGGTTGCTGGACTGATCATCCAGGCTGTTGGACGTGGCTGCCCCACATACAACACATAACTAAGAAAGTCTCTAAAACAGTTGGGATACTCTCCAAAATCAGATATTATGTTCCTAACTCTGCTCTCATCTCTCTATATTATGCACTAATCTATCCCTATCTTAATTATGGTATCTGTGCATGGGGTTCAACCACTGCAAACCACCTCAAGTCCATCATCACCCAGCAAAAATCTGCTATCAGAATAACAAATTCTGCTTTCAGACAACACTCAGCCCCGTTGTTTAACTCCCTTAGCATGCTAAACATAATCTCACTCCACAAATTTTCTTGTGTCAATTACATTTACAAAACCCTGTTCTTAAACGCAAATCCTGCTCTGAAACTCTCCCTGGACAGATGTAATAGGACCCATTATCACCACACCAGAAATAAATATCTCTTTGATATCCCCAGAGTCAAACTTAATCTGTGTAAACACTCTATGCAAATAAAGGGACCCAGTCTGTGGAACTCACTCCCTAATGAATTGAAAGCTGTCCAACTTTTGCGTCATTCAAAAACAAAACTAAAAAGTACCTAATCTCATCTGCATAGTTTTTTTACCTTGTTGCTTTAAAATTGCACTGTATCTATTGCTACCCAATCTCCCTATCTTTATGTACCCAATCCGAACATCTTTACCATTGTGATCATTGCTGTCTTCTTATATGTGCTATCAATCTGCTGTACGGTGTCTGTTAATCTTGTTTAAATTACCAATCAAGTTGTCAATGTAATCAACCAGAGCTTTAATATACCAATGTGCTTTAATATACTTACTATTCTCTCTCATCTCATTTTTTTTCTTGCAATGTATCTGTTATCATTTTATTAATTCTGCTAGAATTTACCTACTTAAAATTATCTGGTAGATTAAGAACCTGCCCGAAATGCTGCGCGTACTAGTGGCTTTACAAGATTGCAAATACTATGCTATGTATTCTCTCTAACCCAATGTACTTTTCTTGTAAATAAATAATAAATAAATAAACATCCTAGGAGCTAAACAACATTCACATAATGAGATAAAAATCTCCAAGAATGGTTATACACCTGCAACAGATCTTGAAACAGCAACTGAATTTAATAGCTTCTTTTCATCGATTGGTGCTAACCTTGCCCGGAAATCCCAGAGACTCAGACACATGTTATCACATATCTTTCAGGTAGCTATTCCAACTCTCTTCTCCTCTCACCGGTCAGCCCTACAGAGGTTGTGTCCATCATTCACTCGCTAAAAACCAAAGTTGGGAACATTACTGAAATACTATCAATGGTATACTTTGTGTGTCTATGTATGTATTAACACGATGTACGAAACGGGGTGAGAATAGCTTGAGCTACCTCATCCTTTTGTGTGTATTTTACCTCAATCCTCAATTTACCTCAATTTACCTCAATTTTACCTCAATGGGTTCGTATCCTGGCCGGGGAGGATTTACTGGGCGCAATTCCTTAACTGTAGCCTCTGTTTAACGCAACAGTAAAATGTGTACTTGGATGAAAAAACGATTCTTCGCGGCAGGGGATCGTATTCCAGGGACCTGCCCGAAACGCTACGCATACTAGTGGCTGTACAAGAATGTAACAGCTCTTGTATATATCTCAAAAAAACTTATTTCAATTTCAATTTCAATGGTATACAAGAGTGCCTCCCATGCCCTTGCACCAGCCATAGCATTGCTGTTCAATAAATCCCTAGAGTGTCATACCTTCCCTGATATCCTTAAAAAAGCAAGAGTAACGCCAGTTCATAAAGGAGGTAACAAGGCAGACATAAATAATTACAGACCGTATCAAATCTACCTATATTATCAATAATATTTGAAAAAATTATTTACAAACAGCTCTACTCCTATCTCGTAAAATTCAATATACTAAGTCCCTGTCAGTTTGGCTTCCACTCCCAAAAAGAGTACCAATGATGCAATTGTTAGTCTGCTTGACTTAATCTACTCAGCCCTTTGACAAAAGTGAGTTTCCGATTGGACTCTTTATTGACTTGAGAAAGGCCTTTGATACTATTAACCATAACTACCTCTTTCTTAAACTCCACAATTATGGAATCCGTGGCTTTTCCCTGAACTATATCCGGTCATATCTTAGTGACAGACATTAATATATAGCCATCAATGATATAACCTCTCCTACTCAAAACCAAATCAAAAATCAAAATGTTTTTTCAGGTAAAGTTCATTCATACAAGGTGAGATACAAACATTGATAGATTTATTGATAGTGCTAGTACATACAAAGCCTAAAGTCACTATTATGCAAAGCTTTTCAGGCAGGAAAAACATTTAGACCAAAACTTAATACAAATTGAGATTAAAGTATAAATTGTGTTGAAAAAATGGGGGTGGGGAACATGGCAGAAAATAGCAAATATACAATTTGGTCAACAAACAGCATTGTTTAAAATAGTAAGACATGGGTTGACATTTGGGGGTAGGGTAGGTTAAATGGAAGTAAGTAATTATCAGTAGAAGGCACCAAACCGGGAAGGCTATGTAGCACCATCAAATGTGCGGGAGAATCAGAGGGCGCTGTTATAAAAAAATGGAGTGGCTGTACTGTGGGGCCTAGTGTTATATGGATGTAAGGGCAAGCAGTTAGAATCAAAGTGTAACTGGGTAGTGACGCAATTAGGCCCGGCCCCCAAGGAACATAGATTCCTGATTATACTTTAAGGTTTTAAAACAGATCTGTCGTCTGGGATACAATCAACTACGACACTACAACATGGGTAATGGATATGCTACACCTCAAGACTTAACTTATTTATTAAACCCTCTTAACAACCCCCATGTACATTCACACCAATAACAATAATTATAATAACTTTACCACACTATCTTATGTTAAAAGCCTTGGTCCACATAAGCAGGATACAAGGCTTTACACTGAACACAAGCTAGGGTAAAGTACTACTGGTGAAACACTTGAACTTGGGTAGCTTAGGGTAGCGCCCACGTGGTACCTCACACAACACAACAAACACTACACTAGGGGTACCCAAAACACTGACAACTACTACCACAGGTCTACACCAATCTACAACTTCCAGAGTAGGCACACTTACAAGTACAATAAATACAACTTAACTTAAGGTAAAGGAAATAAGTAAGAGGAAAGGGAGAGAGATGCAGAGCCACAGAGTCCAGTTGTTGACACCACAAACGGCCCACAGAGAAGAGCGAGCATCTCCTCTCTCCTCCCTCAGTTCACTCGCTGCCAGCAGACTCCTCAATTAACCGTACCGCATTGCTATCCCAAGTTTACTCCGGTTTACTTTACAAATGATTAGAAAGTATTAGTAAACATAGTTGGTACCTATTTTATTATTTAATAATCAACCCCAAGCTCAGTCTTTAAATGCTCTTTGAGAAACAAGAGTAGTCTTACGTCTGGCAGGGAAGATACAAACAAATCCAGCTCGCGATGCGTCGACAAGCGTGTCCCCCTACTACAAGGTAGTTTATTTAGTTCAATTTTGACCTCTGGTTTCCAACTAAAGAACCCAGGGTCGTAACACTCCTCCCCCCTTCAGAGAAAAAAAAATGTGACTACTAGAATAGTAGTCATATTTTTTTGTAAGAGTATACAGAGAATGAAAAGTAAAATCCATGACATAAAAGAAAATCAATCAAAACAACAATTTCTCTGCAAGAAAAGTACAAAGGAATTCTCTGAAAGAAAAACACATACACAAAAAACAGAAACAAAAAAAACAGGGAAGTAAATCAATTGGACACGGAATATTTAATGTCACAGGAGAACCTAAAAAAAAAATAACTAAAGCATGACAGTTGGTATATGGCTTCCTGTGGCTCAGATGAATGTTACTCAGGTAACCGGGACAGAGCGTCGGCTATCACGTTGAGCCGGCCCGGTAGGTGGATAATAGACAGATTAAAGTCCTGTAGGTACAATGCCCACCTGAGGATGCGTTTATTCTTCTGCTTCATCTGATTCATGAAAACTAGTGGGTTATGGTCCGTGTACACTTCCACTATATTACCTGTGAGGTAAACTTCGAACTTTTTACATGTTAACACTAGCGCCAACGCCTCTTTTTCTATTACTGAATAATTGCATTGCGCCTTGTCAAATTTCACAGAGTAATAATATACTGGGTGTTCCACTTTATCATCCCCAGTTTGCAACAACACTGCACCAGCACCCGAGTCAGACGCGTCAACCTGAATTTTAAACGGACGGTCGAACCTTGGACTAGCAAGCACTGGGGCGGAAGCTAAGATCAATTTCAAATTTTTAAATGCCTCTGCACAGTCGATGACCACTTAAATTTAACGGCCTTCCGCAACAAGTCTGTGAGAGGAGTGGCAACACTGGAAAAGTTCTGACAAAAGCGTCGATAGTACGCACACATACCGATAAATCGTTGAATGTCCTTTTTAGACCGGAGCACTGGATAGTCCAGAATGGCACTGATTTTATCTTGCCGAGGTAACACTTTTCCTTGGCCCACTTCATAACCGAGGTACGTCACTGTGCCTTGGCCAAAATGACACTTTTTTGCATTTAAGGTTAGATTTGCATTTTTCAACACTGTGAACAACTGGCGTAACCTAGCTATGTGGTCAGCCCAATTACTATCAAAGAGCACAATGTCATCTAAATACGCCCGACAATTTGGCACATTAGCGAGCAAAGAGTTCATTAGCCTCTGGAACGTGGCAGGGGCATTACGCAAGCCGAACGGTAACACTTGATACTCAAAAACACCCTCGGGTGTCACGAACGCAGTTAGTTGTTTAGCACGTTCAGTGAGCGGGATTTGATAGTACCCCCTTGAGAGATCGAATTTCGAGACATACGTGGCGTTCCCGATTTCGTCGATGCAGTCCTCGAGACGTGGCAACGGATAGGCATCCACAATGGTCACCTTGTTGAGCTGCCGGTAGTCGGTGCATAATCGCCAGGAGCCATCTGGTTTGGGGACCAAAAGGCAGGGCGAGCACCAAGAGCCCTGGCTCGGCCTGATGAGGCCGTGCTGGAGCAAGAAGTCGACCTCCTTCCGTACGATGGCCTTCTTTTCCGGACTCATCCGATAGGGTTGAAGGCGAATGGGGGTGTAGTCCGTCAACTTGACATCATGGTAAATGGCATCAGTCTGGGTCGGGACCTCCCCGAACAGACTGGAGAATTCGTCAAGCAACGACTGCACCTCTTCACGTTGGGACATCTGCAAATGGGACAGTCCCTCCTCCACAGCATTCACAGAACTAGAATTATTGAGAATGAGATTAGTTGGGTCCCCAGAACAATCATCCCCTCCCTCACTGGAAATGGAAACATTGGTTAGTGCAATGGGCCTGGGGCCCTGGAACTTCTTCAGCCGATTCACGTGTACGAGCATTACCTGGTTACGCTTGTCAGAGTGTCTCACTTTGTACGTGAGGTCCCCAGTCTTTTCTGTCACAATGTAGGGGCCTTCGTACTTGTGGGACATAGTGCTCCCTAGTCGAGGCTTTAATACCAGGACAGGGTCACCAGGCTGAAATACCCGCAACTTAGCCTTAGCATCGTTTCGTTCTTTCATATTCTCTTGGGCCTTCCCAAGATACTTTAGTGCAGCAGCCTTGCAGTCCTTGAGTCTCTGGTGGTGTTGCGCAAAGAAAGCCGAACCTTCGGTTAACGTTACGTTCCCTAACAGATTCTCCTGTAACATTTGCAAGGGTCCACGAACTTTATGGCCAAAGACTAACTCAAAAGGAGAACAACCCAGTGAACTTTGCAACCCCTCCCTAGCAGCAAACAAAACATACGGCAAGTTCTCATCCCAGAAGGTATGGGAACTCTCGCACGATGTCTTCAACATCTGCTTCAGAGTTAGATGGAACCGTTCAATTACCCCCTGACTCTGTGGATGGTATGGGCTGGAAACCTTATGAGTTATTCCATGGTCCTTACAAAATTGTTCAAAAGTATCAGACTTAAAGTTAGTACCATTGTCAGTTTGCACGACCCGAGGCAGTCCAAAAGTGGAAAAAATTGCAACATACGAGCAACAACAGTCTTTGCTCGGATGTTCCTTACAGCAAAAGCCTCTGGGTAACGAGTCGTGATACACATCATCGTGATTAGGTAAATATTACCAGACTTAGTTCTAGGTAATGGACCAACACAGTCCATTACCACATGAGAAAATGGTTCCTCCGGCACGACAATAGGCCTTAGAGGAGCTTTAGGTGGAGTCTGGTTTGGTTTCCCAACAAGTTGACAAGCAATACATGCATTACAAATTTTGCCACATCGCTTTTCAGCTTGGGCCAGAAAAAATACTTGCAGATTTTGCGATAAGTAATATTAATGCCTTGATGTCCCCCCATAGGATCATCATGGGCAGCTGACAAAACTCTTTCTCTATAGCAGGTCGGCAACATGACCTGGTGGACTACCTCCCACTCATTTGACAAGGGAGCACTCTGTGGTCTCCATTTTCTCATCAAAATCCGATCATTGTAGTAGTACCCAGTTGCTGCGTCTACAATTTCCTCCATAGAGACGGCTGCCTCATGACAATCTGCAAGACTGAGGTCAGCTTTCTGTAACTCACTCAAGGAGGCATCCAGGCCTTGGTCAGATGCCATTGGCCGAGGCTCAACAGTGTTCTCCTCCACCTCCTCACTACTCTCAGTATGTGGCAGTGGCAGGCTCTCCACAATGTCCTTGGCCACGTCATCGAGTCGGGCCGTGAATGTGTCCGCAAGGTCCACTGGGCTTTCACCACTCGGAAAGTCCCTCGTGTCCTCAGGATTTACCACCTTGACCAGCACAGGGCTGCCTTTACATTTAAGTCCCATAGACCTAGTCACCACGCACGCAGGGTACACAACATTATCCTCTGCGGCGGGTGGATCCAGGCAAACCTTAGGGGTAGGCAACATAATAGGCAGTCTGGAGTCCCCTACCTTATCCCCGGCTAAATCATTACCCAATATTACATCAACATTAGGGAAAGGTAGGTACGAAGTGACTCCGAGTGTACAAACACCCTTGTGGAAATCAGATTCCAGGGTAACCTTACGGAGGGGTACTGCTAGAGTATCACTAGTGACACCCTCGACCAGTACCACTTCTCCAGTGTCGAGAGTGTTGGCACCTTGCAAAGCACTCTCTAAAATTAAAGTCTGGATGGCACCGGTGTCTCGGAAGATCACCACGTCCCTCCAGGAAGAACCCTCAGACAAAAGTAGTCTCCCTTTCGATAAGAATGGGGTAAGCAGGTCTAACCACTGTGGGTTGGAGGTCTTACTCCCTAACCCTTCAGAAGGCCTCAAGCCCTGTGTCACAACGAGAGCATTGGGTCTTTTTTCCGGATGCAGTTGCCAACAACGGCTAATATTGTGGTTTGGACGTTTACAGTGACCACAGATATGTCGGGGAGAAGAGACATTACTAACAGAATTACCCTTCGGTTCACTCTTAGGTGTCGTGGGGCTAGACAATTTAACAGGGTTAGTTATGTCTGAAACAGATGGTGCATTAGGTAAAGGGTTAGAATGAGCTGGTCTGGACTGGCTGTGTGCATAAGTTTTGCTACTCTGTGGGGTAAAATTATTTTTATTGGGCCTTTTGCCCGCCAACTGGTAGTTTTCTGCCATCTTGGCCAAATCCCCTATTTTAGAATCTACCTCTACCCTTCCTCTAATATACTGTGCTGCATTATCTGGCATACTATCTATAAACTGTTCCCTTAAAATTACATTTTTCAATGCCTCGTATGTTTCGGCTTTAGCCGAGCGAATCCATTTATCAAACAATCTAATTTGATCATTAGCAAATTCAATGAACGGTTGGTTGTGAGTAAGCCTTGTCATGTTCACCGAAAATGATACCATCCGTTTTCTATGTGTGGCAGCTGAGACGCCAGAGAGAGTAGAGGAGGTAAACAAAGCTACAGGACGCCTACCAGCTTGGGAGCTACTATAGTCATGTAATCAGTTTAAGTATTAAAGTCAGAAACCAGGAATGACTTTACATCAACCTTACAACCAAGACTATCTCAGATATATACAAACACCACATTGGCGACGAGGATGAACTGGGAATGCAGGTATTTGTTCAACTTCAAACACAAGGCCTCCCTGCTGTTCCTGGTGGTGGGGACGTGGCGTGTTTTGTGATGGGCGGCCCTATTCCCGCTGTAGTGCGGTTAAACTCCATCGGCTTGGAGTTTACTGGCCGTGCTGGTTACCCGCTGGTGGACGTGGTGTTGAGTGACATGTTTTGAGTCCCGGTTTGGGACGTTTATGGTGTTGAGATGGTGTCTGCTCACCGTGTCATCATCAAGTTTGTGGGTGAGGCGGTATACCGTGCTTTTCTTCGGAGGTACGAGGGACGTACTTTGCATCTGCAGGACGGCTCCGGGTCTGTGACAGTTTCGGACCGTAGTGGAGCTGTGACATACGTCAGTGTTCATGGCACCCCCATGGAGTTTCCTGAGACACTCCTCCGGCGTTTCTTCCAGAGGTACGGCTCCGTCATCAGTGTGCGGCTGAACTCCCTTTTGTTCGGCACATATTCGGGCGTGAAGACCAACATTCAAACCCTCGGGATGCGGCTGAAATCGGACATTCCATCCTCTCTCCGGCTGTTGGGATACTACGTGCGGGTGTTTTATGCCCGACAACCCCGTACATGCTTCCGGTGTGGCTTGTTGGGGCATCGGGCTGCCGGGTGTACTGCTGATCCGGTCGCGCCCGTGAACTTGTTCCGTGAAGAGGATTTCCCGCCGCTCCCTCTGGAGGAGGACTCCGGGGGTGAGGAGGTGAGCATCCCGTTCACTGCTGAGGTTCCCCCAGCGTCACCCGAAGTTCACCCGAAGTTCACCGAAGTTCACAGTCGTCCACCTCGAGAAAGAATTAAACCTTCTCAAGAACACAGTTACTAACTTTAATCCAGATGAAACCACTAGAAAACAGCAAGAAATATTGCAACGGTTTGAGAACCATCTGAACAACCTACAACACCAACGCACTGTTACCCAGGACGAAACAGACCAACATAAACTACTTGAGTCTGTAATTATCTCTTCACATGATTTTCCCCAAGAAACTGATGGAGAAGACTGTGCTGCCATTGTGATCAAGGTATTGCAGGATAAGTTAAGGTATTCACTCCAAAAAAATCACATCAAATCAGCTTATAGAGTGGGTACCAAATCATCTGGTACAAACAACCGAAGAATACGAATAAAACTTGATAGCTGCTCCCGCAAGTCTGATCTTATCACAGCTGCAGTCGCTGGTAAATCCTCTGTTTATGTGAATGAATGTCTGACCAGGTTCAGGCAAAATCTCTTTTTTAAACTGCGTGGTTGCTGCAAAAATTCCACTGTAATTAAGCACTGTTTTGTGCGAGATGGTAAAATTATAGCTAGGAGGACTGACATTGGAAAAACCTATTCAATAACCACTGAAGCTCACCTTAATTCTTTCCTCAGTGACTGTGGGATAACTGCTGTATAGCCAGAATTCAAATTATAATCTCATTTAACTACCATTGTGTACTTTAGCTCTGCCTTTCCTTTCAAAAGGTAACTTTAACTAACTTTAGTTAAAAAAAAAAAAAATTGTCATCTTTACAATTGTCTTCTTTCATTTTACTCCCATGTTCAGTAGTACACTGGCTTTGCCTGTGTTCTCTAGTATTAACTTCATTATCCAGTGTTCCTGAGTGTATCTCTATTTAAGCTACCTCATTTTGTCTTAGTGTAACTTTAGTATTAAACTATAGTGTACTTATAATAGTATAGTAAGCAAGCTTTTCATTTTATAGTTTTCATAATTGCTTTTTTACTTTTTTGGTCATCTATTGTTATTAATTATTCTAGTTCATTATTTACATTCCTAGTTCTCATTAAGTTTTTTTTTTTTTTACTTAATTTACCATTGAGTTTATATTACTTAAATTACCATTAAGTTTATATTACTTTAGAATTTTTATTCTACTTTCCTTTATTTTCTATTTTGTATTTTGGCACTCTTGCCTTGTTTCCCAGCAACCAGCCTTTTTATGCAGACAAGTATAGACCCAGAACTAAACCTCTTATCCACTATCTATGACAATCATCACTTTAATGACCAAAATTGCAGATATTTTACAGCACATGATGTAAACAATGTATTAACACATAATCACAATATCTCTGTAATCAACTTGAATGTTAGATCCCTAGGTAAACACTTCGATGATGTTAGTGCCTTGATTGAAACTATTGACAACAAATTCACTTTTATTATACTTACTGAAACGTGGTTGAAAGAGGATACTACTCAACTCTTTAACATGCCTAACTACTTGGCAATTCACAACTGTCGTCAAATTCAGAGAGGTGGTGGTACTGCTCTTTACTACCATCATGAACTAACATGCTTAAAAGTAATTAGAACTAGAGACTGCTGTGGGGAGTATATCTTCGCCAGTTTCAGAGTCAAGGGTACCGAGTCTCTCCTGTCTGTAGGTGCAGTCTATAGAATTCCTAACACTGATGTGTCTGAATTCAATTCAAACCTTAGTAATCTAATACTCGAGAACAGACTGAACAAAAACCATCTAATTATCGCAGGGGACTTTAATATTGACCTCTGCGAGCCTGAGCACCCTACTACTGTTAGCTTACTCAACTGTATGAATTCCTGCTTCCTCATACCCTTAATCACTAGACCTACCAGAATCACTGATAGTACTGCCACGACTCTAGATCACATCTGGACCAACATAACCTCTCCGCTTACTTCAGGTATAATCACCGATAGCACTACAGACCATTACCCCACATTTCTCTTAACTAACATTAACAAACCACCTCTAGAGTCAAGGGAGATAAGTTTTAGGCTGCACAATGAATCTGCTATAGACAATTTTATAACTGCTGCTGATAATGTCAACTGGGAGTCAGAGTTAGGTAACATAGGGGACATCAACCTAGCAGCACAATCTTTTCTTCAAAAAACTCTAAGCCTTTATAACACCCACTGTCCTATGCTTACAAAACAAGTCACTACCAAAAGGCTTAACAATCCCTGGCTTACAAAGGGAATACTTAAATCCATTAATAAAAACATGACCTTGAGAAGAAGTATAGGCTAGGAACCGTCTCCAAAGAATTCTCAAAGAATTACTCTTTACTGCTATCTAAGATAATTAGACGAGCCAAAGCTAAATACTACGAAGATAAATTTACCCAAATAAAGAGCAACATTAAAAAAACTTGGAGCACAATTTCACAAATCTTGGGATCAAAGAAGATTTTAAACAACAAACCAACACTCCTGTCTAATAACGATGGTCAGCTTTCAGCCTCTGATTCTGCTATTGAGTTCAATAGGTTCTTCTCTTCCATTGGGTCATCCCTTGCAAATGATATTCCATCTTCCAGTACTGATGTTAAGGACTACCTTACAGGTAACTATCCACAGTCTCTGTACCTAAAGCCTACTAATTCCACTGACGTCAATGAGATAATCCTTTCCCATAAAACCAAGTCTAGTGCCCTTGAGGAGATTCCGACATTAATTTACAAAAAAGCCTCCAGATCCTTAGCCCCTGCAATTGCATTGCTCTTCAACAAGTCACTTGAACTCCAAACCTTTCCAGATATTCTAAAAAAAGCGAGAGTAACCCCTGTCCACAAATGTGGTGATCCCACAGATGTTAACAACTACAGACCTATTTCAATCCTGCCTAACTTATCAAAAATTTTTGAAAAACTAATCTACAAGCAGCTCTACTCTTATCTAGCCAAGCACAATATACTTAGCTCTTGCCAATATGGCTTCAGACCTAAAAAAAGCACTAACGATGCACTTATTAGTATGATTAACTTAATTCATGCAGCTCTTGATAAAATGAGTTCCCTGTTGGGTTATTTGTGGACCTGCGTAAGGCTTTTGACACTGTCAACCACCAAAACCTTCTTCTTAAATTACATCATTATGGAGTCAGAGGACTCTCCCTGCAATACCTCAAATCTTACCTTACTGACAGACTCCAGTATGTTTCTGTGAACAATTCAATTTCTCCTACCCTACCCATCAACATTGGTGTTTCTCAGGGCAGTATACTTGGCCCTCTCCTCTTTCTCATCTACATTAATGACCTTCCAAATGCCTCCCAACACCTTAGACCAATTCTATTTGCTGACGACACAACCTTCATTTACTCCAGTCCTGACCCCCTTGCTCTAAATGCCACAGTAATACCGAGCTTAATAAAGTCCATCTTTGGCTAACTGCCAACAAACTCACCCTTAACATTGACAAAACTTTCTATATTCTGTTTGGCAATAAATCCTCTAATCAAATAAATCTCAAGATTAACAATACCCAAATTTGTAACAAATTAGATGGAAATTCCTTGGCGTTCTCATTGATCACAAGCTTAATTTCCAGGGACACATTCTAAATATATCAAAAAAGTTTCAAAACTGTTGGCATTCTTTCTAAGATCAGATATTATGTACCCCGCCCTGCCCTGGTGACTCTCTATTACTCCCTCATCTATCCATATCTCAACTATGGTATTTGTGCTTGGGGTTCTACTACCCAAAATCATTTACGTCCTCTAATTACTCAACACAAAGCTGCTATTAGGACAATATCCAACTCTGGCCCAGACATCACTCGGTACCCCTCGGTACTCAAATCTCTGAATATGTTAGATATTAAGTCACTGCACATTCTCTCATGTGTATTATACATATATAAAACGCTGAACTGTAATGCCAATCCTGACCTCAAAAGCTTCATTGAAGTTGTAACAGAACCCATGAGCACCACACCAGAAATAATACAGTTTTGATATTCCAAGAGTACGACTTAATCAAACTAGAAATGCTCTACAAATCAAGGGACCCAGAATGTGGAATGACCTTCCCAACCATGTTAAAGACTGTACCTCTCTCACCAGTTTAAGATTAAAACTAAACACTACCTGATTAATTCCCTGTAACCTACCTTACCACTCTATTGTCAACCCATGTCTGTTATTTTTTTTATTCAACGCTGTTTGTCTACCTATTGTATTTGTGCTGCTTTTTCAGTCATGTTCCCCCCTTTTTTTATCTTTATTTGTATCTGTTCTCAATACATTTTATTCTTTTTGCTCAATTAGTATTAAGTTTTAGATATTAATGTTTTTCTTGCCCGAAACGCATTGCGTAATAGTGGCTTTAGGCATTGTATGTACTAGCTCTATCTATAAATCCACTTATGTAAAATCACTTTATGTATGTACCTTTCCTGAATAAACATTTATTTATTTATATTTA
>WNGS01166222.1:96876-109546 GCA_020271785.1 Procambarus virginalis | reverse complement strand
GATCCGTCTGTGAAGATGTGAGTCGTTGTGGGTTTAGAGATTGTTTCCATTTGTTGTTCTACTACTTCCTTGAGCCTCTGCGGGTCACATGCTGATTTTTAAGCTGGTAATTTTTCAATGATTATCTTTATATTCGATTCTTCCCATGGAGGAGGCTGTCGAAAGTGTTGATATGGTCTATCTTCCCCTTTGTTTCTAATGGTCCATTTCAGGTCCATTTTCTCTAAAATCTTGACCACATTATCCATCCATGAGCTTGTTCTATACTGTAGGTTTTTCTGAAATGATCTCTGTATGCTGTCTTTGATTGACAGCCTGGCGGTTGTTCCAGTAAGTTTTCCTATTATGGTGGCTATCCTTTGTTTCATCCTGTTTTCTAATGCTGGTAGTTTTGTTTCCATTCTAAGGTTCTCTCTACGCGTCCATATAGGTGCTCCCAGCATTGTTCTCAGAGCATCATTTTGAGACACTTCCAGTTTCTCCCATTGGTTATCACTGAGGGATGTAAGAGCAGGAGCAGCATAGTCGATGAGTGACCTAACTGCTTGAACGTAGTACATTTTGAGTACTGGTAGAGATGCACCCTCTCTAAGACTGGTCAGGGAGCGCAAAGCTGAGTTTCTGGCTTTACAGCGTTGCCGAAGATATTCAATTTCTTGAGTGAATTTCAACTGGTTGTCTATTATGACTCCTAGGTATTGAAAAGAGGTAACCCACTCAATTTCTTGTCCTTGTATTGCGAGTCTGATGTCTTGAGTTCTCATTTTAACGGCCATTGCTTTTGTTTTATTGCTGTTTATTTTCACTGCTATGCGTTCCGCTTCCCTGCTGATAATATCTAGGCATTTTTGTGCATGGTTCCTTGCACCTTTGCCTTTGATGATGACCACAAAGTGTCTGCATAGTTAAGAAGTTTGGCTTTTGGTAGCTTGAGCTTCATAAATTGTTCCATGAGACAGTTGAAGAGGAAGGGGCTTAGTATTCCTCCCTGCGGAGTTCCATTTTCCAGGCTCTTTGAGGTCGATGTTTTTCCTTGGAAGCGTTGACTTCCCTGCTAAGGCTACATATAGCCTTAGGTCTATATGATACTCACCTGACCTAATACTCTAAGGTCAGGTGAGTATTAGGCATAACAAGGGGCATATTAATAGGGATTAAAAGTATCAACACATTTTTACGGGCTCACCATAGCCCGTGCTACATGGACACTTCGTTCTGAGTTGCTAAATCTAAAACAACAACAAACAACGTATCAACACATGACAACTTAAAACAATGGATATAAATAGGATAAGTTTAGAAAGACATGGGTAAATACTGGTTCGGTAACATGGTTGTTGATTTGTGGAACCAATTATCACGAAAAGTTGTGAAGTTCCTTGATTGTTTTAAACGTGGGTTGGACATGTATATGAGTGGGATTTGGTGGTTATAAATATAAACTGCCTCGTATGGACCATCTGCAGTTACTTTTATTGTTATATTCATTAATTAAAGCCATGAGGCCTTTACACTTGTAGCTGGAGCAACTGTGACATCAGTAAGTGTTTCCCCATTATAAATTCCCATTCCCCAATGCTTCTAGGGAGGACGTTATTAAACAAATAATAAAACTCAAACCAAACAAATCCCCAGCGCCGGATGAAGTGTTTGCCAGGGTGCTTAAAGCATGCGAAGAGGAGCTTTGCGAGCCACTGTCTACCATATTTAATAAATTAGTAGAGTGAAGCATAGTGCAGAGTTATGGAAGGTTACTAAAGTGCTACCTATTTTTAAGAAAGGAGATAGATCACTTACGTCAAACTATCGGGAAATTAGCCTAACGTTTATTGTGGGAAAATTACTTGAATCGATAATTTCAAATACAATTCGTGTTCATCTTGAAAAATATAAATTAATAAATGATTCGCAACATGGTTTTACAAATGGCCGTTAATGTTTAACAGATTTGCTATAATTTTATTCATGCATAATTGAGGCAGTTGATAGCGGTAAGGATTGTAATGTTGTGTACCTTGACTTTAGCAAAACTTTTGATACAGTGTCAGATGAAAGACTGATTAAAAATATGGTAATAGGGGGGCTATCTTCAGTTGGATTATTGCACGGCTATACCAAAGGAAACAGAGAGTTAGTATAAATGGGGTCAAGTCAGAGTTGGAAAATGTTGTAAGTAGAGTGCCTCAAGGCTCTGTCCTGGGCCCCTCTGTTGTTTGTAATATATATAAATGATTAAGCTTCAGGGTTGAGTTGCAACATTTGGAAATTTACCGATTATACAGAAATCGGCAAAGAAATAAACAAGGAAGAAAACCATCTTTCACTTCAAGTAGATCTAAATAGGGTTTTGAAATGGTGAATAGATTGGCAGATGCAGTTTAATGCTGATAAATGTAAAGTTTTGAGGCTAGGTAATGATGATAGAGTTACAAGATACGAGCTAGTTGGTGTTTAGATTGCGAAAGGGATCTGGGAGTTATGATTAGAAAGAATTTAAAACGAAAAGATCAATGCATGAATGTTCGTAATAAGGCAAATAGGGTACTGAGATTTATCAATCGAAGTGTTTGTAACAAGACACCTGGTGTTGTTCTTCAGCTATATCTTGTTATGGTTAGGCCCCATTTAGATTATGCAGTTCAGCTTTTGTCCCCGTACTATAGAATGGATATAAATTCAATTGAACGTGTCTAACGTAGGATGACAAAGTTAATCCCCCTAATTAGAAATCTTTATGAGTGGGATTTGGTGGTTATAAATAGTAGCTGCCTCGTATGGGCCAATAGGCATTCTGCAGTTACCTTTTTTCTTGGCCCATACGAGGCAGCTCCTAACCTATAGAACAATAGCATACAATGAAGAATAGGAGCTGCCTCGTATGGGCCTTCTGCAGTTACCTAAGAATAAAGGTAACTGCAGAAGGTCTATTGGCCCCTACGAGGCAGCTGCTATCTATAACCACCGAATCCCACTCATATACATGTACAACCCACGTTTGAAACAGACAACTTCTATTCTTATCTTCATTATATCTATTATATCATTATATTATATCTTATCTTCATTCATTTAACAGTCTCCGTGGTGTAGTGGTAAGACACTCGCCTGGCGTTCCGCGAGCGCTATGTCATGGGTTCGTATCCTGGCCGGGGAGGATTTACTGGGCGCAATTCCTTAACTGTAGCCTCTGTTTAACGCAACAGTAAAATGTGTACTTGGATGAAAAAACGATTCTTCGCGACAGGGATCGTATTCCAGGGACCTGCCCGAAACGCTACGCGTACTAGTGGCTGTACAAGAATGTAACAACTCTTGTATATATCTCAAAAAAAAAAAAATAATAATTAAAGCCTCAGGGCTTTACACATGAAACTGGAGCAACTGTGACATCCATAAATGCTTTCCCATTATGACTAGTCATAAATGGTCACAACAAAAACAAATTTGATAAAAATTAAAATGTATTTGTATATTTTCACATGAAGGTAACATGTACATTAAAATATTTACTGGCCTGGGGGTAAAACAGTTCAGGTTTTCCTAGGAACTAAACACCTGGTGTGGTTCTCAAGCTATATCTTGCCCTGGTTAGGCCCCATTTAGATTATGCAGTTCAGTTTTGGTCGCCATATTATAGAATGGATATAAATTCACTTGAACGTGTCCAGCGTAGGATGACTAAGTTAATTCCCCAAATTAGAAATCTTTCATATGAAGAAAGATTAACAAAGCTTAACTTGCATTCACTGGAAAGGCGAAGAGTTAGGGGTGACATGATAGAGGTTTACAAGTGGATGAATGGACATAACAAAGGGGATATTAATAGGGTATTGAAAGTATCAACACAGGACAGAACGCGAAACAATGGGTATAAATTGGATAAGTTTAGATTTAGGAAAGACTTGGGTAAATACTGGTTCAGTAACAGGGTTGTTGATTTGTGGAACCAATTGCCGCGTAACATTGTGGAGGTGGGGTGCCTCGATTGTTTCAAGCATGGGTTGGACATGTATATGAGTGGGATTGGGTGGTTATAAATAGGAGCTGCCTCGTATGGGCCAATAGGCCTTCTGCAGTTGCCTTTGTTCTTATGTTCTTATGTAAACCTAAAGAATATAAAAAACTGTCTTGGTCCATGTGATGAAGACTTGGCTGAGTGAAGGCCTGAGGCTGGCTTCCAGCAGCAGCTTGTGGTGTGGTAGCCGCGACACTCTTGACCTGCTGGACTCCTCCGGACTCCATACTTCTCTTCATCCTGATGTCGGCCATTGTCTGTTCTATCAGGAAGGCCTCAACGATAAAACTTTTAACAAGCTTATATGGTTTCTTTTTAGAATGCCTTTTGCGAGCAATCTTCTCAGGAATATTGTTTGCTGATGCATTTTCATGGGAGAAATTCCTCCCTTCCGCCTTCTTGGCTGAAGCCTTGAGGTTGGCTTCATCAGAGCACTTGTTGACTTTAAAATGCATTAAGCGACCAGTAATTTTAACCTGTGTGAGGGCGCCTGAAGTAACACCTCGCCTCAAAGCCAGCTTCAGATGGATGTCAGCGTCCTTCTCGTTAACCGAGAAATTTCAGACGACGAACTTCAGAAAATCCTGATGGGAGGAGCCTTGGCTCCTCCCTAAGGAATGTGATGGCGGCAACAACCATCTCAGAATACTTGGGATGGTTCGCAGTCCTGTCCAAAACATTATCAGATGTCTTAGTTTTGGACCTTAAGACGACCATCTTGTGGGCTATTGTACATAAGAACATAAGAACAAAGGTAACTGCAGAAGGCCTATTGGCCCATACGAGGCAGCTTCTATTTATGACCACCCAATCCCACTCATATACTTGTCCAACCCTCGCTTGAAACAATCGAGGGATCCCACCTCCACCACGTTACGCAGTAGTTGGTTCCACAAATCAACATCCCTGTTACCGAACCAGTATTTACCCAAGTCTTTCCTAAATCTAAACTTATCCAATTTATACCCATTGTTTCGTGTTCTGTCTTGTGTTGATACTTTTAATGCCCTATTAATATCCCCTTTGTTATGTCCATTCATCCACTTGTAAACTTCTATCATGTCACCCCTAACTCTTCGCCTTTCCAGTGAATGCAATTTAAGCTTTATTAATCTTTCTTCATATGAAAGATTTCTAATTTGGGGAATTAACTTTGTCATCCTACGCTGGACACGTTCAAGTGAATTTATATCCATTCTATAGTACGGCGACCAAAACTGAACTGCATAATCTAAATGGGGCCTAACCAGAGCAAGATATAGCTGAAGAACCACACCAGGTGTCTCGTTACTAACGCTTCGATTAATAAATCCGAGTGTCCTATTTGCCTTATTACGAGCATTCATGCATTGATCCTTTTGTTTTAAAGTCTTACTAATAACTAATTACCTTTTGCAATCCGACTTCGCAATCTCAGCACCATCTAGCTCGTATCTTGTAACTCTGTCATCATTACCTAGCCTCAAAACTTTACATTCATTAGCAGATGCATTAAACTGCATCTGCCAGTCTTTTGACCATTTAAAACCCTATTTAGATCAACTTGAAGTGATAGCGAGTCTTCTTTCGTGTTAATTTCCCTACCGATTTTTGTATCATCTGCAAATGTTGCCACTCAAACCTGAATCTAAATCATTTATATATATATTATAATCAACAGAGGTCCCAGGACAGAGCCTTGAGGCACTCCACTAACAACATTATCCCACTCTGACTTAACCCCATTTATACTAACTCTCTGTAGTTAGTAGTTAACTCTCTAATCATTTTAGTCTCTGTTTCCTTTGGAATAGCCATGCCCTAATTCAACTTAATATAGCACCCCCAATACCATGAGCCTCTATCTTTTTAATTAGTCTTTCATGTGGCACTGTATCAAAAGCTTTGCTAAAGTCAAGGTACACAACATCACAATCCTTACCACTATTAACTGCCTCAACTATGCTGGAATAAAAAGATAGCAAATTTGTTAATCATGAACGGCCCGTGTCCATGTAGCACGGGCTATGGTGAGCCCGTAATTGAGTTTGGTTATACATGATAACTTTTTCCAGTGATATTTGGTTCTAAGTTT
Source organism: Procambarus virginalis (assembly GCA_020271785.1). Taxonomy (NCBI): domain Eukaryota; kingdom Metazoa; phylum Arthropoda; class Malacostraca; order Decapoda; family Cambaridae; genus Procambarus; species Procambarus virginalis. The sequence goes on along the minus strand of WNGS01166222.1, from coordinate 103,457 downwards.
AAAATGGAGGAGGGGATTTCTTCTTTTCCCTGCTTATTTATCGCTTCTGTTTTAGTGCACTGGTTTTAATCCTGTTTTATTAACATTATCTTGGTGGTGGATGTAGATGCAGAATGCTCACTAATGAGTCCCATTCCTCAACGGCTTTTCTAATCATTGTAGTCGCGGTGGAATGTGCATCTAATGCAGCTGCTGTCGTTGGATTAATGTTGAGTTTGATGCGCAGGGGTTCAGTAGCTTCACATTCCAGTAAGTAGTGCAACAGAGGCGCCTCTGCTTCAGTTTCACAGATGTGACACTCTTTAACTATTGGGTTCATTACCTCCCAGCAGCACTTGTAACCAAGCCTGAGTCTGTGTATAGCTACTACAATGTCTCTGGATATCTTTTTGCCAGGCTTGAAAGAGGAGTAACCAGTGGCTTGTTGGTACCATATCGCAGTGGATCTTCCTTCCGCTACTTTGGCTCTGTGGCGACTTTTGATAGTTGAGAATATTTTCTTCCTGATTTGCTCCTTATCTGTGAGAAACTTGGAGGTATTTGAACCTGTACAACAGGTAGAGCAGTGGCAGTTTTTGCTAGTGAGTCTGCCTTTTCATTACCATCTATGCCAATGTGACTTGGTATCCAATTTAGGGTGATTGACAACCCTCGATTATGGGCTTCTTTTCCCATATGTTGAATTTCTGTGAGGAGTTGTATATTATCTCTGTGCTGACTGGATAACAATGCCTGGAGCGAAGATTTGGAGTCGGTATGAATGATAACATCATGTAAATTATTCTCAATTGCATATTTTATTGCCTCCTTCAGGGCATATAATTCTGTTTGCAATGTTGAGCACCCACTATTCATGCTCCAGTAAGCCTCATGGTTGGTAGTGTAAACTGCTGCCCCAGCAGAACCTTTTTCTTGATCAACTGATCCGTCTGTGAAGATGTGAGTCGTTGTGGGTCTAGAGATAGTTTCCATTTGTTGTTCTATTACTTCCTTGAGCCTCTGCGGGTCACATGCTGATTTTTTAACTGGTAATCTTTCAATGATTATCTTTAGATTCGATTCTTCCCATGGAGGAGGCTGTCGAAAGTGTTGATATGGTCTATCTTCCCCTTTGTTTTTAATGGTCCATTTCAGGTCCATTTTCTCTAAAATCTTGACCACATTATCCATCCATGAGCTTGTTCTATACTGTAGGTTTTTCTGAAAGGATCTCTGTATGCTGTCTTTGATTGACAGCCTGGCGGTTGTTCCAATAAGTTTTCCTATTATGGTAGCTATCCTTTGTTTCATCCTGTTTTCTAATGATGGTAAATTTGTTTCCATTCTAAGGTTCTCTCTACGCGTCCATATAGGTGCTCCCAGCATTGTTCTCAGAGCATCATTTTGAGACACTTCCAGTTTTCCCATTGGTTATCACTGAGGGATGTAAGAGCAGGAGCAGCATAGTCGATGAGTGACCTAACTCGATGTAGTACATTTTGAGTACTGGTAGAGATGCACCCTCTCTAAGACTGGTCAGGGAGCGCAAAGCTGAGTTTCTGGCTTTACAGCGTTGCCGAAGATATTCAATTTCTTGAGTGAATTTCAACTGGTTGTCTATTATGACTCCTAGGTATTGAAAAGAGGTAACCCACTCATTTTTTGTCCTTGTATTGCGAGTCTGATGTCTTGAGTTCTCATTTTAACGGCCATTGCTTTTGTTTTATTGCTGTTTATTTTCACTGCTATGCGTTCCGCTTCCCTGCTGATAATATCTAGGCATTTTTGTGCATGGTTCCTTGCACCTTTGCCTTTGATGATGACCACAAAGTCGTCTGCATAGTTAAGAAGTTTGGCTTTTGGTAGCTTGAGCTTCATGAATTGTTCCATGAGACAGTTGAAGAGGAAGGGGCTTAGTATTCCTCCCTGCGGAGTTCCATTTTCCAGCCTCTTTGAGGTCGATGTTTTTCCTTGGAATTTGACTTTAGCTTCTCGGTTAAGCAGGCTTCCTTTGGCAAAAGCAAGAGCGTGTCCTTTGATTTCCTTATCCACAAGGCAGCACAGTGTAGCTGGAGCACTGGCTAACTCGAAGGCTTTTTCAAGGTCTAGAAAAATAAGGATTCCAGGTTTGTCATTGATTTTATCCAGGAGGGATTAAGGCATTCTGTGGTTCCAACACCTTTTCTGTAAGCAAACATATTTTGGTGTGGTGGATTGGCTTTCCATTCAATTCGATTAAGGGCCATTCTTTCTGCAGTTTTGGCCAGACAGCTTGTTAATGAGATGAGTCTTGGATTTCCTGGGTCTTTAGGTTTTGGAATGGGAACTATAATTGCACTGTTCCAAGAGAGTGGTCGGGTTCTTGTCACCCATACTCTGTTGATGAGATTCAAGAAGGCTTCTTCACCCTTTTCTCCTAGCTTGGCTAGCATGTTGTAAGTGATTTTGTCCTCGCCTGGAGCTGTATTTTTAGTTTTCTTTGTAGCACTTCTGAGTTCTTTTAGATTGAAAGGTTCGTCAGGTAAGGCTAAAGCATCATCTATTTTTTCCATCTTGCTACTTGAAGTCTTTGTTTGTGAGTCAGGGCCGTTCAAACATGAACGGCCATTTATAAAACCATGTTGCGACTCAATTATTAATTTCTGTTTTTCAAGTTGAAGACGAATTTTATTTGCTATTATAGATTCGAGTAACTTTCCCACAATAGACGTTAGGCTAATAGGTCGATAGTTAGACACAAGTGATCTATCTCCTTTCCTAAAAACTGGTATCACATTAGCAACTTTCCAAAACTCTGGCACTCTGCCTGACTCTATTGATTTATTAAATATGATTGACAGTGGGTCACAAAGCTCCTATTTGCATTCTTTCAGCACCCTGGCAAACACTTCATCCGGCCCTGGGGATTTATTTGGTTTGAGTTTTACTATTTGTTTAAGAACATCCTCCCTGGTAACTGCTAAACTCGTCAACCTGTTCTCGTCCCCACCCACATAGACTTGTTCGGTTGAAGGCATATTGTTAAGTTCCTCTTTAGTAAATACAGATACAAAATATTTCTTAAAAATACTACTCATCTCTTCATCACTATCTGTTATTTGACCTGTCTCAGTTTTTAATGGACCTATCCTTTCCCTAGTCTTAGTTCGATATAACTGAAAAAACCCTTTAGAATTTGTCTTTGCTTGCCCTGCTATACGAACTTCATAGTTTCTTTTTGCTTTCCTTATCTCTTTTTTACCATTTCTTACCAGTTGTACGAATTCCTGTTCTAAAGTGACCTCCCCATTTTTAATCCTTTTGTACCAAGCTCTCTTTTTACCTATAAGGTTCTTCAAATTCTTTATTATCCACTTTGGGTCATTAGTAATCGATCTATTCAATTTGTGTGGTATACTACGTTCCTGTGCTTTGTTTAGAATATTCTTAAATAAGTTATATATTGAATCCACATCGAAATCCCCATTTACATCACCTATCGCTGGGTTCATGTCTCGCTCCAAGACCGGCCCACACCCCATACCCAAGACTTTCCAATCAATTTGACCCAAAAAATTTCTTAGGCTATTAAAATCAGCTTTTCGAAAGTCTGGCACTTTAACAGAATTTTCTCCTACAGGTCTATTCCATTCTATGCTAAATCTGATTTCTTTGTGATCACTGTTCCCTAGCTCACTCCCTATTTCGATGTCCTTAATTTGTGTTTCCCTGTTAGTTAACACTAAATCTAAACTATTTTTTTCCCGCGTTGGTTCCTTAATGTGTTGGCTAAGAAAGCAATCGTCAATTAATTCTAGAAAATCTTCTGCTTAATTATTCCCTGTATTATTAGACCAATTTATTCCACTGAAATTAAAGTCACCCATGACACATATTTCATCCCATAGATGCTTTGCTTCCATTCTGTCTAAATTTGGTGGCCTATATATAACTCCTATTATAAGATTATTTGCTCTTTCGTTTAATTCTATCCAAATAGTTTCTGTGTGTGGCTCAGTTTTGATTCCTTCTTTGAGACTACATATAAAATTTTCCCTAACATATATGGCTACTCCCCCTCCTCATCTAATATATCTATCTGTGTTAAATAGTTTAAATCCGTTTATTTAATATTCAGCTAATATTTCTTTATTTTCTACATTCATCCACGTTTCGGTAAGTGCATTAATATCTATTTTTTTCTGTACAGACAAGAGCATTTAACTCGTTTATTTAGTTTCTTAGACTTCTACTGTAGGTGTAATATACCCTAAGTGAATTGTTATTTTGAGGCCCTTCTCTTTCCCTGATCATTTTGCCAATTTGTTTCAGTTCAATAGTGGCGCCTCTGCTTCAGTTTCACATATGTGACACTCTTTAACTATTGGGTTCATTACCTCCCAGCAGCACTTGTAACCAAGTCTGAGTCTGTGTATGGCTACTGCAATGTCTCTGGATATCTTTTTGTCAGGCTTGAAAGAGGAGTAACCAGTGGCTTGTTCGAACCATATCGCAGTGGATCTTCCTTCCGCTACTTTGGCTCTGTGGCGACTTTTGATAGTTGAGAATATTTTCTTCTTGATTTGCTCCTTTAATCTGTAAGAAACCTGGAGGTATTTGAACCTGTACAACAGGTAGAGCAGTGGCAGTTTTTGCTAGTGAGTCTGCCTTTTCATTACCATCTATGCCAATGTGACTTGGTATCCAATTTAGAGTGATTGACAGCCCAAGATTATGGGCTTCTTTTCCAATATGTTGAATTTCTGTGAGGAGTTGTATATTCTCTCTGTGCTGACTGGATAACAATGCTTGGAGCGAAGATAAAGTAAACTGCTGCCCCAGCAGAACCTCTTTCTTGATCAACTGATCCGTCTGTGAAGATGTGAGTCGTTGTAGGTCTTGAGGTCTGGGGTCTATGACTGCTTTGAGCCTCTACGAGTCACATGCTGATTTTGTAACTGGTAATCCTTCAATGATGATATTTAGACTCGATTCTTCCCATGGAGGAGGCTGCCGAAAGTGTTGATATGGTCTATCTTCTCCTTTGTATTTAATGGTCCATTTCAAGTCCACTTTCTCTAGACTCTTGACCAGATTATCCGTCCATGCACTTGTTCTTTATTGAAGGTTTCTCTGAAGCTATCTATACTGTCTTTGACTGACAGTCTGGCGGTGGTTCCAACAAGTTTTGCTGTTATGGTCGCTATCCTTTGTTTGATCCTGTTTTCTAAGGCTGGTAAGTTGGTTTCCATTCTTAGATTCTCTCGACGCGTCCATATAGGTGATCCCAGCATAGTTCTGAGACCATCATGTAAGGGATTGATTGATAAAGATTAAGCAACCCAAGAGGTGGCATGGGCATGAATAACCCGTAAATAATAAGGGAATTTGTTGTTGTTTCAGATTTAGCTACTCAGATCGAAGTGTCCATGTAGCACGGGCTATGGTGAGCCCGTAATTGAGTTTAGTTATTCGTGATAACCTTGTTTCTGTGATATTTGGGTCTAGGTTTATAATGGAGGAGGGGATTCCTCCTTTTTCCCTGTTTGTTTATCACTTCTGTTTTAGTGCACTGGTTTTAGTCTCGTTGTAATAACGTTATCTTGGTGGCGGATGTAGATGCACCTCTACAACTCTACGCTCACAATATATACACTTTAACATACACACCTGCACATATGCTACACAGGCTCCCCCCCCCTATCCTAAACCTTACACCCACCCCCATTCATCACACGGAGACGTAGAACGTCCGCGAGCGGGGCACCTCTCACCCCTTGAGACGGGACCCCCGCCCCCACCTGGGACAGCTGGCCTCAGGTGGCTCATCTGTCCAGGTGGCGCGGACGCTCTACACCTCCATTTCCTCTACTGAGGTTGGCCAACACACAGCTGACGGCTGGCTCCCTCACTGGTTCAAGGCCAAACACACTAACATTCCTCCTCCTACAATACTGTTTGTGGTGTTATTACACTATACACACATTATATATAAGTATCCACATGTCTTATTCACCATAACTGTACAACTAAACTGGTATGGTGTCCAAACAGCATAGTGACCACTGCATGACAAGTCACACAGCAGCCAGCTGACGACAGCCTCACTCACCAAAATGGCTCCTCCCAACAAACTCCTTTTGCTGTTATTTCCCTCTATACACATGTTATGTATAAGTATCTACATTTGTGTTCACCATAGAGAACCATTAAGCTGGTATGGTGACTCCAGACAATAACATGTTGCCACACACCCAGCCAGCAGACGACGCTACCTCCCTCCCTCCCTCACCAACAATAACATGTTGCCACACACCAGCCAGCAGACGACGCTACCTCCCTCCATCCCTCACCAACAATAGCATGTTGCCACACACCAGCCAGCAGACGACGCTACCTCCCTCCATCCCTCACCAACAATATGGTGACTCCAGACAATAACATGTTGCCACACACCGCCAGCAGACGACGCTACCTCCCTCCATCCCTCACCAACAATAGCATGTTGCCACACACCAGCCAGCAGACGACGCTACCTCCCTCCATCCCTCACCAACAATATGGTGACTCCAGACAATAACATGTTGCCACACACCAGCCAGCAGACGACGCTACCTCCCTCC
>WNGS01166222.1:70559-95876 GCA_020271785.1 Procambarus virginalis | reverse complement strand
AAGTGATATATCTCTTTCTTAAAAATAGGTAGCACTTTAGTAACCTTCCAGAAACTCTGCACTATGCTTGACTCTACTGATTTATAAATATGGTAGACAGTGGCTCGCAAAGCTCCTTTCGCATGCTTTAAGCACCCTGGCAAAAACACTCATCCGGCGCTTGGGATTTGTTTGGTTTGAGTTTTATTATTTGTTTAATAACATCCTCCCTGGAAGCATTGGGGAAGGGGAATTTATAATGGGGAAACACTTACTGATGTCACAGTTGCTCCAGCTACAAGTGTAAAGGCCTCATGGCTTTAATTAATGAATATAACAATAAAAGTAACTGCAGATGGTCCATACGAGGCAGTTTCTATTTATAACCACCAAATCACACTCATATGCATGTCCAACCCACGTTTAAAACAATCAAGGAACTTCACAACTTTTCGTGATAATTGGTTCCACAAATCAACAACCATGTTACCGAACCAGTATTTACCCATGTCTTTCTAAACTTATCCTATTTATATCCATTGTTTTATGCTGTCATGTGTTGATACATTGTTTGTTGTTCTTGTTTTAGATTTATCTACTCAGAACGAAGTGTCCATGTAGCACGGGCTATGGTGAGCCCATAAAAATGTGTTGATACTTTTAATTCCCTATTAATATGCCTCTTGTTATGCCTAATACTCACCTGACCTTAGCTGTTATATGTAGCCTTAGCAGGGAAGTCAACGCAAGGCTGAGTGTAGCAGTACACAGTTACAGTCACTCTCTCAGTTACTCTTTTAGTACAGTGTAACCATGTCTCTCCAGGTTATGACTTTCCTAACCATCCTTCTTGAATTATTAACGTCAGAAGGACACAGTGATCTAGTAGCAAGAGCAAGGAAAATTGCTGAAGACGACCCAACCCTAAACGAAGCACCGTGGCAACTTGTAGGCAACAGAAAGACAAACAAACGAAGAAGAACCGAGGAAACGCCCAAAGAAACCAAACTAGAAGCCAACCAGAACTCAAGAGCATTACCCAAACCAATGCCAAGGACCATATTTAAAACCAAAAACCAGTAGATGGTCCCACTTATGCTTACATTGCCGCACTGGAAAAGAATAATCCAGGATCAGATCTTACAGCCAAGCCCGACATTAGAGGTAGATATAACATATCCACAGCTAATCCGGATATAATCACAAACCTCAGGAACACAGAACATCTAGTTGAACTGAAACCAGAAGAAAAAATCACCAAAATGATAGTTCAAAATTTTCCAGTCGAAGTTCATGCAAACAGACTACTAGAATGCCCTAATGTCAAACGGCGGAAAGATGCAAGCACAACAATATTGAAACAAGACAGGTTCTTGTAACAATAAAAGGACCTCGCATCAACACTCTGAGTGTTGGCATCTATGGTCAATTCAGGCTGAGACTGTACAACCCAGAACCCATGCGCTGCTACAGATGTCAGCGCTTCGGCCACCACAAAGAAGGCTGCAGAGGCCCGGAACGCTGTGGTGTATGTAGCGAGCTCCACAATACCGACATATGCAAGAATCTGCACAAAGAAGGCAAACAAACGAAAGCAAAATGCCCGAACTGCGGGGATACACATCACGCCTGGAACAAACGATGTCCAGAAAGGGTAAAAAGGATACTAGCTTCCGGATCAACCCAGCAACCCAAAGTAGCAACTTCTAGACCCCAATCGACCAGACCCTCGGTAAAAAGCCAGTGGTACACCCCTCGGCAATTTCAAATAAAGGCAGATCAGCAACAGTCTGGCACGCCGGGTCTTTTGGTCTGGGCAAGGACGGGCCTCCAACAACTGGAGTGGGCAGGGGGGGGGGGTGCTCCACTGGAAGACACCAACGGAATGGATCAGGGCGGCAGGGCGAACATGCCTGCCGTTGCCTCCGGGACCTCCCAGGCAGGAATGAGGATCCCTGCATCATGGGCTGCCCCAGTGGCTGGATGTAGCAGGGGCGCTTCGGTCCAACCAGGAGTCTCCTCACCCTCCAAGAAGAAAGTCTCCACTCCAGCCAAGAAGACACAAACAGTCGGGAAAACCAGTACTGTAAAAACCATGGACTCAATGATTCCACTATAACGGAAAAATGGACAATCTCAAAATTATACAATGGAATATTCAAGGATTCAAAGCAAAGCACAAACACTCAGAGCAGTGCTTCTCAAGGATAGTATTGATATTGTTCTACTTCAAGAAACACTCACCAGGACTGACAAATATATCAATATCCCAGGATATCAAGGATTCCACTGCCCCATGGTACAAGGTGGCACCAGAGGCATTTCAATTCTAGTAAGAAATCATATCAATGCCACGGCAATCACAGACCTGCCCAACTGTGGCGAGAACGTCGAAATTATGGGAGCTCACTATGAGGAACTCAACGCTGTCCATCTTCAATGTATACAAGAGCCAGAGAGAACATGACATGGATCTCTCAACAATCTTTGAAATAGCAGTCACTACACCTACTATCATCTCTGGCGACTTTAACGCTCATAGTGAATTACTACTTGATTCAGCAAGAACCGACGCCAACGGAAGATATATTTAACATCTTTTGGATGAAGTGCCAGAAATCAGTCTGCTTAATTCGAAGGAACCAACCCACACTGGTGGGGGAAAGCTGGATCTCACGTTGTCTCCACCAGTATTTATGAATTGTGTCATTGGTCAGTGGATCATGTTCTGACTAGTGACCACTTTGCTACAAAAACAGTTATAATATAGCACTACCTCCTAGACCTCCAGCTCCCGAACCGGATGAGTCTTCAAAATGAGAATCAAGCGAACCGTGCGAATCCCATCGTCAACAACAAGAAATAACCCTCCTCCACGACGATATTAGAAACTATAAGCCTAGCCAAGAACAACTCCAGCATGACTTGAATGATCTCCGTGAGAAAAACAATCTTATGAAAACTGATGAAGCAATAAAAAAACAAGAGGAAGCTCTCAACAAAATGACCGAATGTATCAGTACATTATCCGCTCAACGTTCCGTCTCCCAGGAAGAACAAGATCAGCAAAAGCTGCTGGACTCTGTTATTGTGTCGTCCCAAGATATACCTGTGGAGCGTGAAGGGGAAAAATGTGTTGAAATAGCTCAGGCTCTCATAAAAAACGAATTGCAGGTCATTATAAATAAAACAGACATTATTGCTGCCTACAGAGTAGGCAAAAAGAATCCATCAGGTCAAAACCAGCGGAAAATTCGCCTGAAGCTGACTTCCCAGTCCTTGAAATCGAATCTTGTTCGGTCAGCTGCATCCCAACGGAAGGGAATATACATCAACGAGTGCTTGACTAGGAAAAGACAGCAACTCCTCTACCGCCTGCGTCAAATCCGTCATCAAAACAGACCAGAGGCGATCATCAGTGCTTTGTAAGAGATGGATTGATTAAAGTGAGAAAGACTGCTGAGGGTAAATGTTTACAATTACTAATGAAGAGAACCTCAACACTTTCCTCTCCCAAAGTGGTTTGCCTCACCTTATTGTCACTCTCAATGAATCAACTTAATTAAACCCCTTGTCACCTAGTGCGGGCTAGGTAACTTAAGTCTCCTTGTTTCACTTTAGCTGAATTTTTATTTACTCTTTACTAGTCTGTTACTGGACTTAATTAATTGTTAATTATTCTTTAGGTCTTAATAATTGTACAGTCATAACTGAAAGTTATATTATAATCATTTGCTTAAATTTGTCCTATGCTTATTATTCAACTTTTTCTTTGATTTCTTCTATTACCTAGTTTGCCTAGCCTCGCCATACTCCTTTACTCCAGTGTACCCCTGGCTTTGCCTGTGTCTCAAATAGCATATTGTTACTTTCAGTGTACCTGAGAAATTGTAAGCAATCTACCTCAATTTTCTTTTTGTTCATTTTGTTTTTGTATTGTATAGTTTTGTTATATCTTTATTTTGTATATCTATACCTTTGTATTGTATAGTCTATGTTTATATGTTTTTTCTCTGAGTTCATTTACTACCTAGGTTGCCTAGCCTCACCATACTCCCTTACTCCATTGTACCCTTGTAAGCCCCTTGTAAGCTACCTCATTTTTTTCTTTGTTCATTTTGTGTTTGTTTTGTATAGTCTTGTTTATATATTTTTCCCCACTTATAGCTTAATTCGACTTTGTATTTGCCACTTCTGCCTTGTTTTCCTGCAACCAGCCTCTTTATGCAGTCAAGTATAGACCAGAACTAAACCTCTTATCCACTATCTATGACAATCATCACTTTAATGATCTAAATTGCAGTTATTTTGCAGCACAAGATGTTAACAATGTATTAACACATAATCACAATATCTCTGTAATCAACCTGAACGTTAGATCCCTAGGTAAACATTTCGATGATGTTAGTGCCTTGATTGAAACTGTTGACAACAAATTTCTTTTATTATACTTACTGAAACGTGGTTGAAAGAGGACACTACTCAACTCTTTAACATGCCTAACTACTCGGCAATTCACAACTGTCGTCAAATTCAGAGAGGTGGTGGTATTGCTCTTTACTACCACCATGAACTTACATGCTTAAAAGTAATTAGAACTAGAGACTCCTGTGGGGAGTATATCTTCGCTAGCTTCAGAGTCAAGGGTGCCGAGTCTGTCCTGTCTGTGGGTGCAGTCTATAGAATTCCTAACACTGATGTGTCCGAATTCAACTCAAACCTCAGAAACCTAATACTCGATAACAGACTGAACAAAAACCATCTAATTATCGCAGGGGACTTTAATATTGACCTCTGCGAGCCTGAACACCCTACTACTGTTAGCTTCCTTAACTGTATGAATTCCTGCTTCCTCATACCCTTAATCACTAGACCTACTAGAATCACTGATAGTACTGCCACGTCTCTAGATCACATCTGGACAAACTTAACCTCTCCACTTACTTCAGGTATAATCACCGATAGCACTACAGACCATTACCCCACATTTCTCTTAACTAACATTAGCAAACCACCTCTAGAATCAAGGAAGCTAAGTTTTAGGCTGCACAATGAAACTGCATTAGCCAATTTTATAACTGCTGCTGATAATGTCAATGGGAGTCCGAGTTAGGTAACATAGGGGACATCAACCTAGCAGTGCAATCTTTTCTTCAAAAAACTCTTAGCCTTTATAACACCCACTGTCCTATGCTTACAAAACAAGTCACAACCAAAAGGCTAAACAATCCCTGGCTAACAAAGGGAATACTTAAATCCATTAATAAAAAACATGACCTTGAGAAGAAGTATAGATTAGGTATTGTCTCCAAAGAATTCTCAAAGAATTACTCGTTATTGCTATCTAAGATAATTAGACGAGCTAAAACTAAATACTTCGAGGATAAATTTACCCAAATAAGGAGCAACATTAAAAAAACTTGGAGCACAATTTCACAAATATTGGGATCAAAGAAGATTCTAAATAACAAACCAACACTCCTGTCCAATAACGATGGTCAGCTTTCAGCCTCTGATTCTGCTATTGAGTTCAATAGGTTCTTCTCTTCTATTGGTCATCCCTTGCGAACGATATTCCATCTTCCAGTACTGATGTTAACGACTATCTTACAGGTAACTATCCACAGTCTCTGTACTTAAAGCCTATTAATTCCCCTGACGTCAATGAGATAATCCTTTCCCTTAAAACCAAGTCTAGTGCCCTTGAGGAGATACCAACTTTAATTTACAAAAAAGCCTCCAGAACTTTAGCCCCTGCAATTGCATTGCTCTTCAACAAGTCACTTGAACTCCAAACCTTTCCAGATATTCTAAAAAAAAAGCGAGAGTAACCCCGGTACACAAATGTGGTGATCTCACAGATGTTACCAACTACAGACCTATATCAATCCTGCCTAACCTTTCAAAAATATTTGAGAAATTAATCTACAAGCAGCTTTACTCTTATCTAGCCAAACACAATATACTTAGCTCTTGCCAATATGGCTTCAGACCCAAAAAAAGCACTAATGATGCACTTATTAGTGTGATTAACTTGATTCATACAGCTCTTGATAAAAATGAGTTCCCTGTTGGGTTATTTGTGGACCTGCGAAAGGCTTTTGACACTGTCAACCACCAAAACCTTCTTCTTAAATTACATCATTATGGAGTCAGAGGACACTCCCTGCAATACCTCAAATCCTACCTTACTGACAGGCTCCAGTATGTTTCTGTGAATAATTCAATTTCTCCCACCCTACCCATCAACATTGGTGTTCCTCAGGGTAGCATACTTGGCCCTCTCCTCATTCTCATCTACATTAATGACCTTCCTAATGCCTCCCAACACCTCAAACCAATTCTATTTGCTGACGACACAACCTTCATTTACTCCAGTCCTGACCCCCTTGCTCTAATTGCCACAGTGAATACTGAGCTAGAGAAAGTCCATCTTTGGCTAACTGCCAACAAGCTTACCCTTAACATTGACAAAACATTTTATATTCTGTTTGGCAATAAATCCTCTAATCATATAAATCTCAAAATAAACAATACCCAAATTTGTAACAAATTAGATGGCAAATTCCTTGGCATTCTCATTGACCACAAGCTGAATTTCCCTGGACACATTCTAAATATATCTAAAAAAGTTTCAAAAACTGTTGGCATTCTTTCTAAGATCAGATATTATGTACCCCGCCCTGCCCTGGTGACTCTCTATTACTCCCTCATCTATCCATATCTCAACTATGGTATTTGTGCTTGGGGTTCTACTACCCAAAATCATTTACGTCCTCTAATCACTCAACACAAAGCTGCTATTAGGACAATATCCAACTCTGGCCCCAGACATCATTCGGTACCCATACTCAAATCTCTGAATATGTTAGATATTAAGTCACTGCACATTCTCTCATGTGTGTTATACATATATAAAACGCTGAACTGTAATGCCAATCCTGACCTCAAAAGCTTCATAGAAGGTTGTAACAGAACCCATAAGCACCACACCAGAATCGGGGGTGGGGGTTCCGCGCCGCTGGCCCTCACGGGATTGGGGGTGCTCCGTCGGAACCCCCAAAGTGATAAGCTCAATAATAGTCATCTATGATTATTATTTTAATTTATGTAATAAATTTTGTAATAATTAATTTTGTAATTAATTTATATAATTAATTTATATAATAATTAATAATAAATTAAGCCCCCACTTGATGTGCATTTTCTTCCAAGCCACAGAAAATACAGTTTTGATATTCCTAGAGTACGACTTAATCAAACTAGAAATGCTTTACAAATCAAGGGACCCAGAATGTGGAATGACCTTCCCAACCATGTTAAAGACTGTACCTCTCTCAACCAGTTTAAGAGAAAAACGAAGCTATACCTAATAAATTCCCTGTAACCTGCCTTACCCCTCTATTGTCAACCAATGTCTGTTTTTGTTTTAAATGACGCTGTTTTGTCGACCGAATTGTATTTTGTGCTGCTTTTCAGCTATGTTCCCCCTTCTTAACTGTTTTTTTTTTCTCAACTCATTTTATTCCTTATGCTCAATTAGTCTTATGCCTTAGTCATTTAAGTTTTTCATGCCCGAAACGCTTTGCGTAATAGTGGCTTTAGGCATTGTATGTACTAGCCCTATCTATAACTCCATCACTCTGTACAATCACTTGTAAGTATATACACTTACCTAAAAAACATTTTGATTTTGATTTTGATTTTTTTTAGTTTCGTGCTCGACGAACGATGAAAACTGTCACTTTTATACAACTACAAATATCTTCGGTTTTACTTAAAATATTTTTCTGGTAGAGGTTTTACATATAGATCCCATTTCTGTCTTTCTTCTGACTAATAAATAATTTTGGTTTAATAAGTTATCAAGATGTTTGCAACAATATTATTACGGTGTTCGTCTATCCCCACATGGGTAACCATTGTGAAAACGCGATACATGGGTTAACCCAACTGATACTTGGGTCAGTTTCCATTATGGTTCCGAGCACATCCACTATGGAAAAGCTGTTTCCTTTAAAAAGTGTAATCGTGTAGCATTATCTTTAAAGAAAAAAATCCAAGTACATTCTTTGATTGAAAAACATGAAGATAAATACAAGCGTTAATTGTAAATGACCAGTTGTAAACAAAAATAAGAAGTAGAAAAAATTATATGTGGACTCAGACCAAAACATTGGAACGCTCAGGTGATGAGAGGTAAACAACCGCCGCCATTTTAGCAGCGCCACAGCCGGTGATGTCCAGCACGAGCATTAAGGGAAAATCTTGACACAAACTGCACCTATCATAAAGAAGAAGCACCATCATTGACCGCCAAGTGCTCACATCAAGTCTAACTCTAAGAAACAACACTCAAGCCTTGACGCTTCTCCCAACATCCGGGGGAGAAAACCTTCACACAACTGCACCTGTCATAAAGAAGATGAAGACTCACCAGTGTCCACAGAGTCCGAAGGTATTCACCTGTCATGGACATGTGAAGCGTCACATGTTAGTGCATTCAGGTGACAAACCTCATGAGTGTCCAGAGTGTGGGAAGAGATTCAGTCAGCTTGAACATATGAAGACTCACAAGATGTTGCATGCGGATGAGAGACCTTTTCAATGTGCCGAGTGTGGCAAAAAAATTAGAAAACGTGGAAATATACTAAAGCACATGTTAGTGCATTCAGGTGATAAACCTCACGAGTGTCCAGAGTGTGGGAAGAGATTCAGTCTTCTTGGAAATATGAAGCGTCATATGTTAGTGCATTCAGGTGACAAACCTCATGAGTGTCCAGAGTGTGGGAAGAGATTCAGTCGTCTTGGAAGTATGAAGAGACACCGGATGGTGCATGCGGATGAGAGACCTTTTCAATGTGCTGAGTGTGGCAAAAAATTTGGAGATCGTGGAACAATAATACAGCACATGTTAGTGCATTCAGGTGACAAACCTCATAAGTGTCCAGAGTGTGGGAAGAGATTCAGTCAACGTGGAAATATGACGACTCACATGTTAGTGCATTCAGGTGACAAACAACATGAGTGTCCAGAGTGTGGGAAGAGATTCAGTCGTCTTGGAAGTATGACGACTCACATGTTAGTGCATTCAGGTGACAAACCTCATAAGTGTCCAGAGTGTGGGAAGAGATTCAGTCAACGTGGAAATATGACGACTCACATGTTAGTGCATTCAGGTGACAAACTACATGAGTGTCCAGAGTGTGGGAAGAGATTCAGTCACCGTGGAAATATGACGACTCACATATTAGTGCATTCAGGTGACAAACAACATGAGTGTCCAGAGTGTGGGAAGAGATTCAGTCGTCTTGGAAGTATGACGACTCACATGTTAGTGCATTCAGGTGACAAACCTCATAAGTGTCCAGAGTGTGGGAAGAGATTCAGTCAACGTGGAAATATGACGACTCACATGTTAGTGCATTCAGGTGACAAACCACATGAGTGTCCAGAGTGTGGGAAGAGATTCAGTCGTCTTGGAAGTATGAAGACTCACAGGATGGTGCATGCGGATGAGAGACCTTTTCAATGTGCCGAGTGTGGCAATAAATTTAGAGAACGTGGAAATATAGTAAAGCACATGTTAGTGCATTCAGGTGATAAACCTCACGAGTGTCCAGAGTGTGGGAAGAGATTCGGTCAGCTTGGACATATGAAGAGGCACAAGATGATACATGCAGATAATAGGCTAAACACTTTGAGTGTGGAAGATAATTAAGAGAATGTTGAAGGATAATGAGGCACATAATGGTATATTAACTTACCTTTAAGCTAACAGTGTGTTATCACACTGTCAGTTGGATCATGTCGTAGCTCAGTCGATTAAGGCAGTGTCTGGGATGCTCTCGGACGTAGGTTCGAATCCTTGTCATGGCCATTGTAGATTTGTTCAGTTGGATGTTCTTCAGAGGTAATTATATTTTGTTTGAAAATACACTAAACAATGAAAAGTAAAGATCTAAAGATATTTTATTATATTGTTATTTTATGAAAGTTAGATGACCAAGCAAGAACTGGAGAAGCTGTCACTAGGAAAACTTAAAATTTCTTATTAGTATAGAAAAATCTCTTTAGTTTAGTAAAGATAAAACAAAGCTTTAAATGTTTTTCTTCATATTTATGTAAATAATAATGTGCTTTGTTTTTGCTCTCTGTGAAAATTTATTTAAAATTTAATATACTCTGCAGCTAACTTATGGACATTTTTGTTGTAATATTATTTAGCATTGGAGTTGGTGAAGAAGACAGTCTGAGATATACTTAAGATGAGACCATTTCATTGGTAGGGAAATGTATGGTAATCAAGGAATTTTCTCATCAGATTCATATGCAAACTGATGTCCATTTTTAGTTTTTTGTTTAGGCCTATTTATGAGTTCTACTCTTGATTATAAATATTTCACCAAAGAGTTTATTGAAAGCAGACTGGTATTTATAACTGTCAGTGAAGTGACTATGAAACTTAAATTTATATTACTCTAGAAATTTATATCACTCTAAATTTACCAGAAATTTATATTACTCTAGCCTAACTTTATCAGTTATGCTGTAATTGTCTTGGAATAATATTTTACCTGATTTACCCAAGGGTCACTAACCCTAATGGCCTTGATGAGAACCTGAAGTCAGCTGCTTGTTGAAGGTCGTCACCCCCTCCCCCACATCAAAGCACATCAATATGTAAATAATGATGTGCTTTCTGTTAATGTTCTCTGAGGAAATATATTTTTAATGTATTATATTCTGTTGCTAAGTAATGGACATTTCTGTTGTAATATTATTTAGCATTGGAGCTGGTGAAGATGACAATCTGAGATGTGTTTAAGATGAGACCATTTGATTGGTAGGGAAATGTATGTTAAGCAAGGAATTTTCTCATCAGATTCATATGATCTGCCTAATGTCTCTAACATGCTTAAACCAATTTGGTTTGCTGATGATACTACTCTCATCTACTCTGACCCCAACCCATGCATATCAAATAATGTTGTAAATAATGAACTAAAAAAAGTCCACTTATGGATGTCAACCAACAACTTGCACTAAACATAGGAAAGACCTACTATATCTTATTTGGAAGCAAATCAACAAATGCAATTCATCTTCAGATAATGTAAACATTAGCAATAAAAATGATGGAAAGTTCCTTGACCTATACCTAGACAAGAGACTCAACTTCAGCACCCACATTCAACACATAACTAAAAAGGTTTCTAAAACAGTTGGTATACTCTCTTAAGATCAGATATTATGTACCCTACTATGCTCTCCTCTCTATTATGCACTTATCTATCCCTATCTTATGGTATCTGTGCTTGGGGTTCAACCTCTGCAAACTTTCTCAAGCCCATCATCACCCAGCAGAAATCTGCTATCAGGATAATAACTAACTCTGCTTTCAGACAACACACAGCTCCACTATTTAAATCCCTAAACATGCTATACATAAATTCACTCTATACATTCTCTTGTGCCAATTACATTTATAGAATCCCTTTTTTAAGTGCAAACCCTGTTTTTAAACTCTTCCTCGACAGATGTAATAGAACACATAATCACCACAACAGACATAAATATCTTTTTGATATCCCCAGAGTCAAACTCAATTTGTGTAAACACACTATGCAAATAAAGGGACCTAGTCTATGGAACTCACTCCCCAATGAACTGAAAAGCTATCCTACTTTTGCCTTATTCAAAAATAAAACCAAAAAGTACCTAATTTCATCTTCATAGTCTTCTACCTATAGCTTTATCTTCGCACTGTTTCCAGTGCTACCCAATCCCCCATTCTTTGTACCTAAGCCATATTCTTCACCATTGTAATCTTATATCATCTGTTATCATGGTTGTTGTATTGAGTGTATATTCTACTGCATTACTCCTTGTAATGATCCTCATATTCTCCTTCATTGAATCAATGTATAACCCTGAGATGTTTTCCTAATTACCTAGGATTCCTTGTTCATTATTGTTTATTGTTAGTATTGTGCATTATTCTAATCTGCTTTTGTGTCAAAAGTTCTTGCAATGTACCTGAATTTTGTTTTTTTGCAAATTTTAATGTAATTATCCCGCTGAAAATCATCTGTACTTGTAAAATAAAACTGTAAAGTACCTGTTGAACACCTTTTATCAATTTTACTCCTATATCTCTAAAACTTTTTGTTAGTTTATGGATTTGCTCTAAGGTTAGTTTAAGAACTTGCCTGAAACGCTATGGGTGTAGTGGTTTTACAAGATTGTAATTTCAACTTAAACTCTTTGTTCTCTCTTAACCCCCAATGTACCTTCTTGTATATATGTAAATAAATAAAAATAAATAATTAAATAAAAATGCAAACTGATGTCCATTTTTTATTTTTTGCTTAGGCTTATTTATGAGTTCCTCTCTTGATTAAAAATATTTCACCAAAGAGTTTACTGAAGGCAGACTGGCATTTATAACTGTCAGTCAAGTTGAATATGAAATTTAAATTTATATTACTCTAGAAATTTATATCACTCAAAATTAACCAGAAATTTATATTATTCTACCATATTTTATCAGTTATGCTGTAATTGTCTGGGAATAAGACTACCTGATTTACCTGAGGGACACTAACCCTAGTGGCCTTGATGAGAACAGGAAGCCGGCGGCTTGTTGAAGGTCTCCCCTCCCACTCCCCAATCTGCCAATTGCCATCTGCTTGATGATCTGTTCCAATTATATTTTGAAATTCAACACAGTTTTGGCAGTTAAGGCTTCGACAGGTAGGCAGTTCCATCAATCAATAACCCTGTGGGTGAAAAAGCCCAATTCGAAGTAATATTAGCCTGATTGGCAAATATATTTGCCTTATTGGCAATTATATTGGCCTGACTGGCATAATCCTCTCTGTTAATTATATTATCCAAACTGGCAATTATATTAAGATGATTGTGAATTACATAAGCCTGACTGGCAATTATAAAAATAATAAAAAAAAATGTTTATTCAGGTAAGGTACATACATACAAGAGATTTTTACAAAAATTGCTAGGTTTATAGATAGAGCTAGTACATACAATGCCTAAAGCCACTATTACGCAAAGCGTTTCTGGCAGGAAAAACATTCAAGACTAAAGCTTAATACTAATTGAGTTTAAAGTATAAAATGTGTAGAGAACAAATAAAAATAAGAAAGGGGGAACATGGCTGAAAATGCAGCACAAATATAATTAGGTCGACAAACAGCAGTGTTTAAAAAAAAAAAGACATGGGTTGACAATACAGGGGTAAGGTAGGTTACAGGGAATTTATTAGGTAGTGCTTCGTTTTTATCTTAAATTCGTTGAGAGAGGTACAGTCTTTAACATGATTGGGAAGGTCATTCCACATTCTGGGTCCCTTGATTTGTACAGCATTTCTAGTTTGATTAAGTCGTGCTCTTGGAATATCAAAACTGTATTTGTTTCTGGTGTGGTGCTCATGGGTTCTGTTACAACCTTCAATGAAGCATTTGAGGTCAGGATTGGCATTACAGTTCAGCATTTTATATATGTATAATACACATGAGAGAATGTGCAGTGACTTAATATCTAACATATTGAGAGATTTGAGTAGGGGTACCGAGTGATGTCTGGGGCCAGAGTTGGATATTGTCCTAATAGCAGCTTTGTGTTGAGTGATTAGAGGACGTAAATGATTTTGGGTAGTAGAACCCCAAGCACAAATACCATAGTTGAGATATAGATAGATGAGGGAGTAATAGAGCGTCACCAGGGCAGGGCGGGGTACATAATATCTGATCTTAGAAAGAATGCCAACAGTTTTTTTTTTTTTATATATATATTTAGAATGTGTCCCTGGAAATTCAGCTTTTAGTCAATGAGAACGCCAAGGAATTTGCCTTCTATTTTGTTGCAAATTTGGGTATTGTTTATTCTGAGATTTATTTGATTAGAGGATTTATTGCCAACAGAATATAGAAAGTTTTGTCAATGTTATGGGTGAGTTTGTTGGCAGTTAGCCAAAGATGGACTTTATTTAGCTCAGAATTTACTGTGGCATTTAGAGCAAGGGGGTCAGGACTGAAGTAAATGAAGGTTGTGTCTTCAAAAAATAGAATTGGTTTGAGGTCTTGGGAGGCATTTGGAAGGTCATTAATGTAGATGAGAAAGAGGAGAGGGCCAAGTATTCTGCCCTGAGGAACACCAATGTTGATGGGTAGGGTGGGAGAAATTGAATTATTAACAGAAACATACAGGAGCCTGTCAGTAAGGTAAGATTTGAGGTATTGCAGGGAGTGACCTCTGACTCCTTAATGATGCAATTTAAGAAGGTTTTGGTGGTTGACAGTGTCAAAAGCCTTACGTAGGTCCACAAATAACCCAACAGGGAACTCATTTTTATCACGAGCTGCATGTATCAAGTTAATCATACTAATAAGTGCATCGTTAGTGCTTTTTTGGGGGGCCTGAAGCCATATTGACAAGAGTTAAGTATATTGTGTTTGGCTAGATAAGAGTAAAGCTGCTTGTAGATTAGTTTTTAAAATATTTTTGACAAGTTTGGCTGGATTGATGTAGGTCTGTAGTTATTAACATCAGCGAGATCACCACATTTGTGGACAGGGGTTACTCTCGCCTTTTTTTTTAATATCTGGAAAGATTTGGAGTTCAAGTGACTTGTTGAAGAGCAATGCAAAAGCAGGAGCTAAAGATCTGGAGTTTTTTTGTAAATTAATGTTGGTATCTCCTCAAGGGCACTAGACTTGGTTTTAAGGGAAAGGATTATCTCATTAACATCAGTGGAATTTTCAGGCGTTAGGTACAGATACTGTGGATAGTTATCTGTAAGATAGTCCTGAATATCAGTACTGGAAGATGAAATATCATTTGCAACGGATGACCCAATGGAATAGAAGAACGTATTGAACTCAATAGCAGTATCAGAGGCTGTAAGCTGACCATCGTTATTAGACAGGAGTATTGGTTTGTTATTTAAAATCTTTGATCTCAGTATTTGTGAAATTGTGCTCCTTGTTTTCTTAATGTTGCCCTTTGTTTGCGTAAATTTATCTTCGTAGTATTTAGGTTTGGCTCTTTTAATTATTTTAGATAGCAATTTTCATCTCCTGCTCTGTGGCACTTTGCCGTTATATCTGTTATTTACGATATTACCTTGTATTATTAATATTATCTTTATTACAGTTACGGGTCACTATAGTTACCTGGCGTCGATTTAACTTTGCACCTGATCTACAAAATGTAGCCGAAGTTCCCGGTGTACTGCTGCTTTCAGATGCTCTTTGACAATCCAAGGTTACACTCAACGGCTACTTAAGGAAGATTCCTTGGTTTCTATTCAGCTCTATCATGCATTTGGAGGCCAACATGAGATGGAGACCAAGGGTAATATTCCCCGCTCCCATCCTTAGTAATTTGTTGTATTTGAGTCGCGCTTTGGACACAAGCATGTTACAGATCCCAGCAAACATTTTCACGTTTTTAAAACGTTCTAAAAACGACATTTCATTGTTTTCAGCACGTTTATAATTACGTTTAGAAAATGTTTTTTGAGAACTTTTATTTACGACCTTAGAACGTAAATAAATAATGTTTCAAAAAACATTTCTGTAATCTTTTAATTATCTACATTAAAACGTTTAGGGTAAATTAGGGTATAATAATTTTTTTTTAATTCATATCTGAAATAGAAAAGGAGAGAAAGAAAGAAGACATTCCAGAAGACAAAGAAAGAATACATATTTGAGAAAGAAATGGACATTCTATATATATATTTATGTGGACAAATGAATAGGGTACAAAAAGATAATTAAAATATTATATTTATTTAATTAAGAATGAGAAATACAACAAAATATATGTAATAGCTCGAAATATATAAACTATATCTATAACAGAATATAGAAGTAAAATCTAAAAATCTATAAAAATCTATATGTTCAATGTGAACACAATAGAATTCGTGACGAAGCAGGCTGTAATTCATGTCATGCTGAGATCAGGCTGATGTTACAGTTATTGTTACCTAAAGCTAAAACTAAAAGAAAGAGAAAGAAAGAAAGAAAAAGAGAAAGAACCCTTAACCCCACCCTTACTGCCTTATAACTTTCATCCCGGGGGAGGTGATCTACGCAGCAAAACGTCGACACACGCCCTGACTGGACCAGGTATTGTTTACATGGTCAGGAATCGACATTATCTTCGGATCCTACACGAACGCGCAGGACGCACGCCTACCCTAGCCTGACGAGCGGCCCCGCCAGCAAGTCTGCCTGGCCCGTTCCCACCGACCAGGCACGACTTCTCCAGGATGCTTTGCGTCGCCCTCGCAGCGCTAGGCTTGCCCCCAGCAGACTACGCCCCGCATTCCTCTCGAATCAGCAGGGCCACTCAGCTGTTTCTAGATGGGCTCGCCCAACAGAGATAAGGGCGGTCGGCAGGTGGAAGAGTGACGCTTTTACTTCATACGTCAGGCAGGACGTCGTTGCTCTGCCACCTTGAGGTGTCCTTGTGGCCAGAGGGCACTCGCCCTTCGACGTGGGGTCCGGCCTGCTGGCCTGCGGTGTGGGGGGTGCAGCGCCGATCCCCTGCAAGTGTTCCACTGTCCGCAGCTCGCCCTGGGGTTAAATTTATTATACATTGTCTCAGGTTTTCCCCAGTCTCTAGGTAATTTTCTGCATGACTGATTAATTTCCATTAATTCAGCTAGGATTTACCATTATGTCTTTCGGGCCTCTTGGTCGGGCTTTATTAAGTGTTATGTGGTTTAATAACTTTATATTTACTCATTGTGTCCTGACTGTTATTCATGGTGTTATATAATTAGGTTACATTTGTCACTTGCCTTACTTCTAGTACTAGGTAATAAGCTAGTAGGTTTCTGCATATTTCGTTTACCGTAGGCTATAAGCATACTCTTATTTATTACAGGTGTACATTTAAGTTGGTTGGCTGTACTCAGTTAGACATGGACATGTTACATTTGTTAAGACTTACTTATAGCCACCTCCTTTACATGTTCTGCAGAAATTATTTTATTTATACTTCTACTACGTAATAAATAAGCCCCAATACCGTCGGTGTCTTTTTTCCCCTGGCCAGAAACACCGGGTCCTTCCTCCCAGTCTGGCCACGACTCTTCCTGCTTAATGAAGAACTCATACATTCATCCACTTCATCATACATCTTCAACTGACAATTGAGGCGTGTGAAGGAGAAAGTCGGGAAGGAAAATTAATCTTTATGAGAAGAGGATGTAAGGTAAGGTAAGGAAATGATGAGGTGAAAGCGCCAGGCCAGTATGAATATATAACACTTGGAAGGGTCATTAGGAGAATCAGCTTTAAACAAGCAATAAGAGAATATTTATCATCTCTTCTCTCTGCCTTTACCTCAGACTCGACGGGGGGAGACATCTCCCGCCAACACATCACAAGGAGCAGTGTGGTCACAATGCGACCCAAACGTCTTAAGGTCAGAGCGACTCCACTTGATGGTCATGCTATCGGGAGAAGCAATACTTTAAAGATCCTGACGGACGTTACTGGCCTCGAACCCGCTAACATTAGTCAGAAAGGTGAAGATATCGTGCTCTTCTTTTCATGAGAAGAGGAGCTAGAAAAACTCCTCACTAACGATGCCATTCTTCGCAAAGAGCACCACCTACATCCTCACTTCCCACATCAGTTCCTGGCTGGAAGAACTGTTTTTACCAGCAAGACCAGCCAGTGGATCGCTGAGCGACCTCAACATCATATCATGGACAATATCGAGGAAGAAAATCCAAACCTGGCTGTATTCAACCTAGAGTTCTGCAATACCGACAAAACATCAATGAAGATTACGTTCACCACCATAGCTGCGGCCACCCAGGCTGCCACACAAGGATTCTACTGCTTCGGCCTAAAAATACCACCCCACCAAATAAAAAAGGAACGATACCATGAGATCCAGCAGTGCTTTAAGTGCTACGAGCTCTCCCACCCGACCATCAAGTGTCAGCACCCTGTCCAGAGGTGCAGCCTGTGCGTACTGAACCATCACTACTCCATATGCAAGGCAACAGTCCATCGCTGCTTGCTCTGTGATGGCAATCACCCTGCAATTTCCTACCGCTGCCCCCGCAGACAGGAAAGCATCAAGGCCCAGGTTGAAACCAAGAGAAACAACCCTTCTACCTCCTCGACCAGAGCCCCAACCGTTCAACCCACCACCTTAGCTCTCACTAATCGACCAGAAGACTTTCCGGTCTTACCAACATGTGGCTCCTCCCAGCAGGCGACACAGCCTTCTCATTGGGGACCCAAGGTCCCACAGGCTCTTTCACAGCCCCCTGCATCACGTGCAGGCATTATCCCTGGTCTTCTTAAACTAGCGGAAAGGCTTGCAGGACCTGACAACCAGCGCTTTGTTAGCGAACTAAACGCATTATACATACACAATGGCCTGGCCCCCATCATAGCCACTAGCGTAAATCTCACTGCCTCCTCTACCACTCCGGAGACTACCACCAGAACGACCAGGCGGTCAACTTCAACTCCGACTCCAGAACCGCCCATGACCCAGGCGACACAAACAGAGGTAATTCCTTCTCCAGCTCTCAACACTCCTACTATCACAGTCTCAGCAGCCGCGCTAGCAGACGTGCTGTCTACAAACGATAACAGCACCACCAGCGCTCCTGAAATAGCTACAACCACCAATCAACGCAGCCTACCTAAGGCTGCGAGGCAAAAGACAAAAACACCCACTACGGAGGTTACGGACTCCTCAGACGAGGAAATCATAGTAGGAGCTCCAGCGCCGCATCACAAATACGACACATACATTGTTCAAGACTTCCTCATGGAGGCTACGTCACCAAACTCCAGCGACACCACTACTCAGCCAAAGTCGCAGGCAAAGAAAAACGGAAAACCTAGAGGTTTTCCGTTTACTAATCACACCAGCTCCATAACTGGTATAGCCACCCCTCCAGGCTGAAAACAAGCATGAAGACCCAAATCCATCGCCAGATCTCTAGTATCTCTAGATCTCTAGTATCAGCTACTGGTACAGATAATGGCTCCAAAGAGCCTCCACTTACGGGCTCACCATAGCCCGTGCTACTGGAACTTATTGTTCTGAGTAGCGAATCTTAAACAACAACAACAACGAAGTCAACGCAATCACTCCTTACCTCTTGAAAGTGTAGGATCAATTCGAGTTGTCTGCATCGAGTCTTACAATAGCCCATAAGATGGTCATCTTAAGGTCCAAAACTAAGACATCTGAAAATGTTTTGGACAGGACTGCGAACCATCCCAAGTATTCTGAGATGGTTGTTGCCGCCATCACATTCCTTAGTAATAGTCAAGGCTCCTCCCATCAGGATATTCTGAAGTTCGTCGTCTGTAATTTCTCGGTTAACGAGAAGGACGCTGACATCCATCTGAAGCTGGCTTTGAGGCGAGGTGTTACTTCAGGCGCCCTCACACAGGTTAAAATTACTGGTCGGTTAATGCATTTTAAAGTCAACAAGTGCTCTGATGAAGCCAACCTCAAGGCTTCAGCCAAGAAGGCGGAAGGGAGGAATTTCTCCCATGAAAATGCATCAGCAAACAATCTTCCTGAGAAGATTGCTCGCAAAAGGCATTCTAAAAAAGAAACCATATAAGCTTGTTAAAAGTTCTATCGTTGAGGCCTTCCTGATAGAACAGACAATGGCCGACATCAGGATGAAGAGAAGTATGGAGTCCGGAGGAGTCCAGCAGGTCAAGAGTGTCGCGGCTACCACACCACAAGCTGCTGCTGGAAGCCAGCCTCAGGCCTTCACTCAGCCAAGTCTTCATCACATGGACCAAGACAGTTTTTTATATTCTTTAGGTTTAGTTCCTAGGAAAACCTGAACTGTTTTACCCCCAGGCCAGTAAATATTTTAATGTACATGTTACCTTCATGTGAAAATATACAAATACATTTTAATTTTTATCAAATTTGTTTTTGTTCTAAACATTTATGACTAGTCATAATGGGAAAGCATTTACGGATGTCACAGTTGCTCCAGTTTTATGTGTAAAGCCCTGAGGCTTTAATTAATGAAGATAAGAATAAAGGTTATCTGTTTCAAACGTGGGTTGGACATGTATATGAGTGGGATTCGGTGGTTATAGATAGCAGCTGCCTCGTATGGGCCAATAGACCTTCTGCAGTTACCTTTATTCTTAGGTAACTGCAGAAGGCCCATACGAGGCAGCTCTTATTCTTCATTGTATGCTATTGTTCTATAGGTTAGGAGCTGCCTCGTATGGGCCAAGAATAAAGGTAACTGCAGAAGGCCTATTGGCCCATACGAGGCAGCTACTATTTATAACCACCAAATCCCACTCATAAAGATTTCTAATTAGGGGGATTAACTTTGTCATCCTACGTTAGACACGTTCAAGTGAATTTATATCCATTCTATAGTACGGCGACAAAAGCTGAACTGCATAATCTAAATGGGGCCTAACCATAACAAAATATAGCTGAAGAACAACACCAGGTGTCTTGTTACTAACACTTCGATTGATAAATCCCAGTATCCTATTTGCCTTATTACGAACATTCATGCATTGATCTTTTCGTTTTAAATTCTTACTAATCATAACTCCCAGATCCTTTTCGCAATCTCAACACCAACTAGCTCGTATCTTGTAACTCTATCATTATTTCCTAGCCTCAAAACTTTACATTTATCAGCATTAAACTGCATCTGCCAATCTTTTCACCATTTCAAAACCCTATTTAGATCAACTTGAAGTGAAAGAGGGTTTTCTTCCGTGTTTATTTCTTTGCCGGTTTCTGTTTAATCGGTAAATTTCCAAATGTTGCAACTCAATCCTGAAGCTAAATCATTTATATATATTACAAACAACAGAGGGGCCCAGGACAGAGCCTTGAGGCACTCTACTTACAACATTTTCCCACTCTGACTTGACGCCATTTATACTAACTCTCTGTTTCCTTTGGTATAGCCGTGCAATAATCCAACTGAAGATAGCACCCCTAATACCATATTTTTAATCAGTCTTTCATCTGACACTGTATCAAAAGTTTTGCTAAAGTCAAGGTACACAACATTACAATCCTTACCGCTATCAACTGCCTCAACTATGCATGAATAAAATTATAGCAAATCTGTTAAACATTAACGGCCATTTGTAAAACCATGTTGCCAATCATTTATTAATTTATATTTTTCAAGATGATCACGAATTGTATTTGAAATTATCGATTCAAGTAATTTTCCCACTATAAACGTTAGGCTAATTTCCCGATAGTTTGACGTAAGTGATCTATCTCCTTTCTTAAAATAGGTAGCACTTTAGTAACCTTCCATAACTCTGCACTATGCTTGACTCTAATGATTTATTAAATATGGTAGACAGTGGCTCGCAAAGCTCCTCTTCGCATGCTTTAAGCACCCTTGCAAACACTTCATCCGGCGCTTGGGATTTGTATGGTTTGAGTTTTATTATTTGTTTAATAACATCCTCCCTAGAAGCATTGGGGAAGGGGAATTTATAATGGGGAAACACTTACTGATGTCACAGTTGCTCCAGCTACAAGTGTAAAGGCCTCATGGCTTTAATTAATGAATATAACAATAAAAGTAACTGCAGATGGTCCATACGAGGCAGTTTCTATTTATAACCACCAAATCCCACTCATATACATGTCCAACCCATGTATGAAACAATCAAGGAACTTCACAACTTTTCGCGATAATCGGTTCCACAAATCAACAACCATGTTACCGAACCAGTATTTACCCATGTCTTTCTAAACTTATCCTATTTATATCCATTGTTGTAAGTTGTCATGTGTTGATACGTTGCTTGTTGTTGTTGTTTTAGATTTAGCAAATAAATCTAAGTGTCCATGTAGCACGGGCTATGGTGAGCCTGTAAAATGTGTTGATACTTTTAATTCCCTATTAATATGCCCCTTGTTATGCATAATACTCACCTGACCTTAGCTGTTATATGTAGCCTTAGCAGGGAAGTCAACGCAATCACTCCTTACCTCTTGAAAGTGTAGGATCAATTCGAGTTGTCTGCATCGAGTCTTACAATAGCCCACAAGATGGTCGTCTTAAGGTCCAAAACTAAGACATCTGAAAATGTTTTGGACAGGACTGCGAACCATCCCAAGTATTCTGAGATGGTTGTTGCCGCCATCACATTCCTTAGTAATAGTCAAGGCTCCTCCCATCAGGATATTCTGAAGTTCGTCGTCTGTAATTTCTCGGTTAACGAGAAGGACGCTGACATCCATCTGAAGCTGGCTTTGAGGCGAGGTGTTACTTCAGGCGCCCTCACACAGGTTAAAATTACTGGTCGGTTAATGCAATTTAAAGTCAACAAGTGCTCTGATGAAGCCAAACTCAAGGCTTCAGCCAAGAAGGCGACAGGGAGGAATTTCTCCCATGAAAATGCATTTTAAAGGCATTCTAAAAAGAAACCATATAAGCTTGTTAAAAGTTCTATCGTTGAGGCCTTCCTGATAGAACAGACAATGGCCGACATCAGGATGAAGAGAAGTATGGAGTCCGGAGGAGTCCAGCAGGTCGAGAGTGTCGCGGCTACCACACCACAAGCTGCTGCTGGAAGCCAGCCTCAGGCCTTCACTCAGCCAAGTCTTCATCACATGGACCAAGACAGTTTTTTATATTCTTTAGGTTTAGTTCCCTAGGAAAACCTGAACTGTTTTACCCCCAGGCCAGTAAATATTTTAATGTACATGTTACCTTCATGTGAAAATATACAAATACATTTTAATTTTTATCAAATTTGTTTTTGTTCTGACCATTTATGACTAGTCATAATGGGAAAGCATTTACGGATGTCACAGTTGCTCCAGTTTCATGTGTAAAGCCCTGAGGCTTTAATTAATGAAGATAAGAATAAAGGTTATCTGTTTCAAACGTGGGTTGGACATGTATATGAGTGGGATTCGGTGGTTATAGATAGCAGCTGCCTCGTATGGGCCAATAGACCTTCTGCAGTTACCTTTATTCTTAGGTAACTGCAGAAGGCCCATACGAGGCAGCTCATATTCTTCATTGTATACTATTGTTCTATAGGTTAGAAGCTGCCTCGTATGGGCCAAGAATAAAGGTAACTGCAGAAGGCCTATTGGCCCATACGAGGCAGCTACTATTTATAACCACCAAATCCCACTCATAAAATTTCTAATTAGGGGGATTAACTTTGTCATCCTACGTTAGACATGTTCAAGTGAATTTATATCCATTCTATAGTACGGGGACAAAAGCTGAACTGCATAATCTAAATGGGGGCCTAACCATAACAAGATATAGCTGAAGAACAACACCAGGTGTCTTGTTGCTAACACTTCGATTGATAAATCCCAGTATCCTATTTGCCTTATTACGAACATTCATGCATTGATCTTTTCGTTTTAAATTCTTACTAATCATAACTCCCAGATCCCTTTCGCAATCTAAACACCAACTAGCTCGTATCTTGTAACTCTATCATTATTACTGTCGGGGTGTCACGGTTCTTGTTAGTGAAGGGTTAAAGCAACGGTAGACTGGATCTCCTCTCGAGGTGGTTGCTCTGACAAAAACCCCTACTCACCGTCGTTCTGTGGGTCTTCCCTCGATCCTCTAGGCTCCACTGCACGCCCCGGAGAGTACCCCCAGTCGATTCCACAACCGGCCTTAAGTTGTAAAATGAGTGGAGACACAGATTATTCCCTCAATCAGTGGCCCGCCCCGACACAGAACTCTCACACAGCCTTCAAGGTCGCCAACTGGTGTTTTTAGGTGTCCAGTAACACTGCAGTGGTGAGGTGTAATTGTGGTAATTGTGGTAAGAGCAATTTCAAATAGTATGGTCTCAGGCAAGTCACTCTGTCTTACTTCCTTACACGGTCACAAGATCAATGGAGGGGATGATATCAAACACCAAAGAGTTTTGGTATTTTACTTAAAAGACAACGAGAAACATATATGCATCAAAAAACATATCAGGATCATTGTATAACAACTGCTCAATCCGTAGCAAAATAATCTGGGCTCACCGATATGGCAACATCCGGCAGCCCCTGCGTCACCTGTCAGATATCAGCTGACCGTGGCCCTCGCGACCGTGAGAAAAGACTAGTACTTGTTTTCTAATTCTATCACGATCCCCGTTTATTTAACTTTTCGCAAAACACTGTATTTAACATTCACATGGCATACTTATGATTTCACTGGCCTCACGATCAATATCTTATACACACTGCACTCACAGTGACTTTTCACCGTACCAAAAGATTACTCTATTCTTAATAATATTTACTGTGAATGCACTCGCTTGATCACTGAACTTATCTTTACATCTATACTTTCTCTCAAAGATATATCACTGGCAATCACTTCACGTATATGATATTATTCAGTACACAGGCATGTACATAGATAAATCATTGATCGAATCACAGGCATATATATATAATCATGGAGATCAACACACAGGCATTATATCAATAAATCATGGAGATCAACACACAGGCATTTATATCAATAGATCAGGGAGATCAACACACAGGCATGTATATCAATAAATCTTGGAGATCAACACACAGGCATTTATATCAATAAATCATGGAGATCAATACACAGGCATTTATATCAATAAATCATGGAGATCAATACACAGGCATTTATATCAATAAATTCTAGGCTCATAGCCTAACACCAAATTTGGTTTACTACTAATATATATAATAATAATAATCACAAGAAATGAATTAGTCGCAGTAAATTCCTTATGAATCTTGGTGATTGCACACACCCACACATAGATATATATGTAAACTAATACTGTGAGCGCTCTGGGTAGCCTCACCACACACTGTGCTCTGTGACTTAGACTCAAGTGAGACTTGCTCACGACATATAAAATATTCTGACAAGTATCTATAGCTAACTAAAGGGGAAATGGGAGGGTAACTGTAAACACCTACTTTACCTATCCTAGGATGACAGTTGGGTTGTAGCTCTGGTCCAGGCTCTCGCCTCGTACACCCTCCAGAAACACAAGCCAACGCCTTAGGATTTTCGCGTCTCGCCGCTTTCTGTACACTGCAGGTCCATGATCCTTCCCCTACAGTACGTCGCCAGGTTGAAGTCGGTCTCCTGGCCGTCAACTTTCCTCCCAACTACGGCAGCCAGCCTA
Source organism: Procambarus virginalis (assembly GCA_020271785.1). Lineage (NCBI taxonomy): Eukaryota > Metazoa > Arthropoda > Malacostraca > Decapoda > Cambaridae > Procambarus > Procambarus virginalis. Next base: position 70,692 of record WNGS01166222.1, on the reverse strand, counting down.
CGTCTCGGGGTCGTCGTACGTTTCCCAATAGTCCCTTGTCACAGTACTCCTAGAGGAACTGCCTCTCACCACTACGAGTCACTGTGAAGTTATCAGCCGTCCCAGACGATACTGCTTAAGCTCCACACGCACC